>JASFAX010001541.1:0-50201 GCA_030737875.1 Allium sativum
CTTACCTCTTCTGGTTGGATATTTGGAAAGAACAGATCCCTCTTAACTCTCTTTTTCCCATCCTTTCATCAAGCAGAAATAGCATACTCACGATAGCTGAGGCCCATGAGCTTGGCCCAATGGGCTTTTTCCTGAAACTTTTCTGGGCTTTGAAGCATTAAACAAAATAAATTCATTAAATCAAATTCTCAGCTCTACTCATCTATTACCAGAACCTGATTCATTCATTTTGGCTTCGGGCCCATCCAACATCTTCTCGGTAGCATCCTGCTACAAGTTCTTAATACACCCTGGACGAAGCTTCTTATTCTCGATAATATGGAAATGCCACCTTCCCCCTCGCATGATTTTTTTTCAATGGCTTCTCATACATGACCATATTAATAACAGAGACAGGCTTCATCGCTTCAATATTAATATTCATCTCATATGTGTGCTGCGAAAACAATGTAACGAATCCATTTCACGTCTCTTCTTTGATTGTGAATTCTCATATGCAGTGTGGGCTGCAGTCAGTTCTTTCATCCTTGGTTTCATCCCTTCTTTCAACTCATTCTTCGATTACTGGCAACATCACCCCCTTGACCCCTTAATAGACTCTTCAGTGGATTTTTCTTCATGGTGTATTTGGTTAGAACGTAATGCAATCATCTTCGGCAGACCCTCGAAGCTCATGATGGGTACATGTTATCATATCCTGCATCTATTTGAATCATGGACAAGAACAAACAGGCATGCGTGCTTCAGGCTTTCCCTTCCAATACCCCAATCTCCTGGCTCTCAAGAAAGCAGTACCTTTATCCCTTGTTGATCTAGATGTAGCTGCTTAGTATTACATATGTAGTATTTTGGCTGTGTACTCTTACCTTATGCTCAGTTCTCTATGATGTATATATTCAGATCAGTACTTGTATTATCTTTTTGACCGCTTAGGTCTAGACTACTTGCTACTGGTTGGGCCTGTCAACCAGTTCATATTATTACCTACTATGTTTTACGCGTAACCGGCTGTGTAGTTTCATGGTACACACCCATCTTCCTCTAAAAAAACAACCAACCAATAAATAAATAAAAATCATCCATAGCATCCATAGCGTCCATTCATCCAATTAATTATAAATATTAATGATACAAATTTAACACATCGCAGTATTTCAGAAGTGTGAGAATTAACTCACAGTTGTTGTTTCTGACGATGTTGCATTGCTTTATATAGTTTCAAACTAATATTTGAAACTATATAAAATTCCGGCTATCTCAGAACCCTTCCATTCCAGTTCATATATGTCGGTACCGTTAGTACGAACCCATCAGTGCTTGTTTCGTCAGATTTCGTTAATAACTGCAAAAGTTACGAGATTTTAAATACTTGACTTTAAATTAAATAAATCTATAATTTAACTACCATCATTATATTAATTAATAACGTTAATTGGTTATTTGTTTACATTAATTAAACCGCCGTTATTTACCTTTCTACTCAAAAACCTGATCGCCATCCTTTGATCTGCACAAAAACTCCAACTACATTATACCATCTTACTTTAAAAATAATGATATATGTTAACTAAATAAATTTACTTTAATTAACTTAACCTTAAAACTAATATAATGTCATAATTACCTTAATAAAATAAAAGTCCACGTCATTAGTCAAATGGTCAACCTTGTTTCCTTCCTCTCTTCTCTGATAAAACCCGATTTTATTTCTTTCCCATTTTCACTTCCATCTTCCAATAAAAATCACGACCACACTATCCGCCTTACCCACTGCCATGGCCAAGCAGAATCCGTCCCTTCGCTCACACGTGACCACCTTCGACCGGACTCCCACTTGAGACCACGGCCAGAACCTTCGATGCCCCACATCTCTACCACGGTTACGAAAACCGAACCCAGATTCCAATATTCCACACAAAAATAGCCTCCGTTTATCTCGTAACTGCGCCACCTCTGACCACCCTGGTCCCACCGGACTACCACCGAAAACTCCCCCGCCTCGCCAGCTTCCTCCTTGCACCGACCGTTCACCCTCCGGTGATCTACAACTCCCACACGATGCCAAAACCCGAAATCAACTTCACAGAAAATACAACCAGCAAACTCCCTCCATTCTCCAACCGCCGTTGACAACAGGCAACTGCACCACTGCCCTTAGACCTGTCAGGCTCCCACCTTCCTCCGCCTGAACCAGTTTCCCCCATCTCGACTCGATCTCACCAGAAAATGGATAAAACCGCCGCTGACATCATTTCTACAGTTCAAAAGGAAAGGTCCCTAAACTAACATCGCACCACCCAAATCTTATTCCAAATTAAAGCTTGAACGAGAAGCTATCAAAGTATATAACTTGTTGAATTTATAAACATTTCCTGAAATTGTTTTTGAATATAAAAGAGGAGCATTTTACTTTAAGAAATGGTTCAAAGCAAGAAATGTGAACCAAAAGTAAAAGAGGGATTTGGGTATATAGAATGTGATGGTGGTTTATTATATAGAAAAAATATATATTTTATTTTAATATTTTAATAATATTATTATTTTATTATTGATTTGACTAAGGATTTTTATCTGACAAGACTAGCGATTTTTATTCGTACCTATCGCAATTCCCAAACACTGTTTATTGATTACTATGCTCACACACAAACTCCAATCGCCACGAGAATGGACGACATTGTATAATTCGACGTTACGGTCTTAATGAGTCTTGTTTCATCAAATTTCAAGTCCGTTTGTGGAAATGGCGCTGGTTCAAGCCAAAACGATTGATACATTTACATTTTATTTTGCCACGCTCACAAAATAACTCTGTTTGATGCGCAACTTGAAATATAACAATAATTTGCTGTTATGGTCTCAACAAAATTTGTTTCGTTGGAAATGGAGATTGTTTGAATAAAGTCCCTTTTAAAAGGTCATATTTAATTAAAATAAACCAATTTTAAAATACTTCAATATAAAAATATTAAAATATTATGATTGGACATCCCTGAGCAGAATTTCACCTACTTTCAATATAAAATATTCCAGGTTGAAATCCATGCCAAAACGATATTAAATAAATTAAAAACCCTTTTTTTATATAATAAATCGCTATAATATATAATCGAATTCCATAGCGACTATTTGAAAATTTGGTTTGGACATAAAACAAAATCTACACTATGAAAACTCGATTTTTCTACTTCATTAGAAAATTATTATCAAATCAATTCGGACGTTTCTTGTTTCAAAGAAATCTGACTTGTTTTGGATCCTGTATAACCAATTAAAGTTTAAAATGCTATATTACGAACTACCACACCGCTGTAGTTCGTTATATAATTAAAATTATAATTTGAACTTTTAAATAGCGTTTATAATCGAAATTGTAAACAAAATTAAATATAAACTTAAATAAATCATATTGTATTACCAAATCACATAATATCGCAAATTCAGCCAATTTCGACTATTTCAAAATTAAATTATTATTTATATATTATTTAAACAAATAAGTTATTCAAATTAATTAATTTCAAACCATTTAAATCCAAATCGATATTTAAAACAAAATTAAATATTAAATTAAATGGTCAAAAATCTGGGTCGTTACAATTATATAGAAAGAAATACAATGAAATTCGGTAAAGAAAATGATTATTTGTAACTCTATTTTTAATATACAAATAGTTGCAATCTTTCATGAATGAATTTGATGATTGGATATGAATTAAGGGTTGTGTCCCTTCGCTGAAAAGTTTCATCTATTCATATTCAGAAGTCTGAAATAAAATTTCAGAAGTTTATTTTTAAACAAATATATATAACAAGGAAATAGGCTATTTCGGGCCATATTCAAACATCTGAAATATTCAAAACAGATGTCTGAATACTATGCTGAAAATATATTTTTATTTCAGCTGACAGACATCTGAATTGAAATTTTCAGACATCTGTTTGCTATTATGTGCTTATATTCTATGCATGTTTTATAAGAAAAACATATGCCGAGTACAGAAATTTCAAACAGACATCTGAAATAAAATTTCAGAAGTTTGTTTTTAAACAAATATATATATACACATATATATATATATATATATATAACAAGGAAATAGGCTATTTCGTGCCATATTCAGACATCTGAAATATTCAAAACAGACGTCTGAATACTACGCTGAAAATATATTTTTGTTTCAGCAGACAAACATCTGAATAGAAAATTTCAGACGTCTGTTTGCAATTATGTGCCTATATCCTATGCATGTTTTATAAGAAAAACATACAAAAAGAATTAGGCTAGTTCAGGCTATATTCAGATGTCTAAAATATTCAAAACAGACATTTGAATATTATGCTAAAAATATATTTTTATTTCAATTGATAGATGTCTGAATTGAAAATTTCAGACGTTTGTTTGTTGTTATGTGCCTATATCATGTGCATGTTTTATAAGAAAAACACATAAATTAAAACGTGCATATGTATGTATCACCAAGGAAGATTTTAACAATATCTATACCAATACACACAGACTCTAAACAAATATAATCTTCAACCAAGCTTTTGGAATCTGTTGTAGAGTTTCTTCTTGTAGAACAAAGTTAGTCGATACTAATATTCGTACATGTATAATTTTTGTGGTCAAAACACTATAAAGCGAGATCCAACATTCTAGACGGTGGCCTTCCACTGACCGAGATTAAGAAGTCGAACTAAGAAAGTCGAACCAATAGAGCCGAGCTGATTGAAGGCTGACAAGATAGAAGATACTCCACTTGCTTGATTTTGAAGACTAAGTTGGAGTGATGCCGAATAGAAGGATAATCAAACCGAACTTGTACCAACCGGAGATGGTCTCCTCTTGAGCATCCAAGACTGAAGCATGGTTGATTCTAATTCTTTTATGGTTTGACTTCAACATATTAGATATATGACAAACTTTTTTAAAGGTTGGTCAACATGTTACCCTTCAAAGTACGTCGCATCGTATATGGGATGTGCTTTCAATGATTTGAACTGCATAGTCATTTCCATGGAGATAACAATAAGTAAATGCTGTGTCCTTCTGGATATTCGTGACGCTTAAATCTTTTCATCTGCATATGAAGCCATTCGAGCTTCTGGTTGTCTCCAAATGTATTTGTCGAAGTATAATCCTTGTGTTGAGAATTCTAATAGTCGTAGATAATTACTCAAACCCCGTCAATTACACTTGTCGTTTAGTTGCATGTGTCAAGTCATCAGCTCTCGCGTGTAATTATACACATGCAGTTTGTCGTTGCCACCCGACACTATTCTCCATGCAAGATAAGCGTGATTCTGTGTCAAGTCAATTTTTTCACGTGAGTTTATACATGAGACTATTGGTCGATCCAAAAGAACATCAAAGTTCCCATTTTTTAACTCCCGGTTCGTTATGGATGAATCGGAGCTGAATCATTTCAATTCGGCATGGCCGAACTAGATGTTTGTTGGGGTCCGTACGGCTGGGTCGGCCTGACGTTGGTGCATTTCAAATTTGGGAGTATCATACCCTCCCATATTTAAAGCTGGCCTACTCCTCTTCCTACTTGTAACACCCCGTGTATTCTATAACATTGAGATTCACAAATTAAAGTATAACTAATTTCAAATCAAAAAATTAAGGGAAACGGGATACAACATTGCGTTCGTCTCGGAATTCTGCTTGAGATAGAGTCCGAGTTTGCGTAAAACGGATATCGTATGAAGAAGATATGGACGAACGAAATTGGGTGAAAAACCAGAAAACAGTTCAGAATGCACTGGCGCACTTGGGAAGTGCGCCAGAACAAAAATGAACTGGCGCACTTGGGAAGTGCGCTAGTACATTTTTAGCCTGGCGCACCTGCCGAGTGCGCCCAGGTCAGAATGACCTGTTTGTCAAGTCTTGGCTGGCCAGGTCTGTGTTTGGTCGATTTTCTGAGCCTTGCCTTGTCACTAGGGCTAGGTGTCAGCTCCTGATTGGTCTCCCCTTCAAACGAACGACTATTATCAAGCCAAGCTTCATCGACGGTCTAAATCAACTCACAAACTCTATAAAAAGGACCTAAGACTAACCCTAATTCACACAAACTAAAATGGAGATGAGACCGTCATGCTGCTGAGGAGAGACTAAGGATAGCCGTCAGAAATAGAGAGACAATTAGGAGATAATTCAAAGCTTAAAGCAACGTCAAATCAATCAAAACAACGCCTACAACAAAGGATATCATCTCTAAATTCAGAACTCAGATTCCTGAATTGAAGATTCATCATACGTTCTAAGTAGAGTGCTATTCCGATGTGAATTAAATAATTGTGTTGATTTGTGAAAAGTAAGAAATGGAATTGTGGCGATAATAATCTATATTTGTATGTTGCTTTGATGCTAAACGATTTGGGAATATTATGGTATACGATTGGATATTTTCAAGTACGTGATTTGCGCTGGAAGTTAACAACGAAATGGAATTGTGGCGATAATAATCTATATTTGTATGTTATTTTGATTCTAAACGATTTGGCAATGCTATGGTGTACGATTGGATCCATACAAGTATATGATTTATGTTGACAACCACATGTTGTGGAATTTTAATTGGGATTCATGCAAGTATGTGATTCATTATTATGCTAATGTGATGTACATACTTTTATGATAACTTTTACTGTGTAATTGAATCAATTAAGTACTATGATTTATATGAATCTATGTTGAAATTGGCAAATCATACTTTTGTGTAGAAACAAAAGTAAGCACCTTTATGAACATGACCAAACTATGTTTGTTATTATGCCTAGTTGGAAACATGTTTTTTGGCTTATGTTGTTATCATAACCATATATGTGACACATAAGCTACATTAGAATTACATTAGAATTACATTCCACTTGAAAAGTAAGCATCTTAGTGAACTTGTATTAATTTTATGAACATGACTAAACTATGTTTGTTATTATGCCTAGTTGAAAACATGTTTTTAGGCTTATGTCGTTATCATAACCATATGATAATATATGTGACACATAAGAATTAGAATTACATTCCACTTGCAAGTTTACATAGATAGAATAAAAACCATGATTTAAGTTTAGGAATGTTTAAGTATTGTCTATGCCATAATCATATGAATAGAATGATTCATGTTTAACTATTGGTTATACCATAATTACCTGAATAGAAGGATTCATGCTTAAGTATTGTTTATGCCATGATTATATGGATAAAATGATTCATGTTATGCCATGATTATATGATGTTACAATTGCAAGTTCACATGTGCCTACTTTATGTTAATTGAATCGTTCGTTGCAAGTTCATGCGTTCACACTCCTCTTTTTCAGTTACCTTATAAACACCATTTTATAAGCCTCCCCTTTTCATTTGGCTAAATTGGGTTTAAGTATTAAACCCAACACACCTTACATTGGAGCGAATGTGTAAAACGGGGGTAATGACGTTTGGGCTAAAATATAGAACATATGTGTTGGCATGTTTGACGCATGCCAACAACCTTGAAAAACAATTAAGTAGCATAAATAAATTTTAACCAATAAAGATGAATTTGAATAATGGGCCGCAAATATTTACATATAAAAAGAAAAGAGACAAAATATGTAAATGTAGAAAATACGATGTGTTTAACCCGAGGTTGGATTGAGTTGTGATGTAAACCTTCCCGGAACCGCCCGGCTATCCAGTAGTCACAACAATACCTATCCAATGTGGGTGGTTAAACACGGAGCCCAATAAGGACCCGAGGTTAGACTGAGTTGTGGCGTAAGACTGCCCGGACCCAACCGGCAACAGGCAGCCACAACAATACCTGTCTAATGTGAGAGGTCGAGGCTTTAATAAGACAATTAAGGCTGAGTCAGGATTGATAGGATTAAGTAAATTATATTAATACTTAATCAAAATGGAACATGATAAACTAAACAGACTGATTGGGCTTTAGGTTTATAAAACACTTAACCGACTTAGCATGTTGGCTAGAAATAGAAAACCTAGTAGCGGGGGACCCTTTTCAGCAGTAACCCTATAAGGTGTATCAGGATACCCTGAACTAGGCAGGGTGGGGCACGATTACTGGGCTGATTGTAAGAGGTCAAATCGACGGCGGTGGTGCAGCAGTGTAGGTTCTAACGGGGTGCGGGCGTGTACACACTCCGGCGCAGAAAAATAAGGCACTGGGCACCAGTAGTATACCTATGCATTCTAGGGTTGTGTCGGGCCGCCACCATGGGACTTGATACACCCCATGGTGGGACCAGCATAGGTAACTACAACATCGGGGGCCGTAAGACACATGTAACTATGCGAGTAGGAGCCGATCATCATAAAATGGATCACTTCACCCTGATTATGGGGTGCTTGTTGGGAACTAGTTTATATGGGTACAGAGATTAATATGGGGTACGATAGTATATTCGACCCTAGACAACTTAACTTAATTTATGGTGCTTTCCCATTTCTAGTTTATACTTATCATACCCAGTTCTTTATTCATAGACTGAATAGTCCTAGACTTACTCAGGCTTTATGTCTGACTCTACTTTTCTTTCGTCTTCTTTTCTTCCGTTCCCCCCCTCCCCCAGGTCCGCAGGGAGGGAATACCGCAGCTTGACCAATTTTCACATCCAGCTTGAAGAGAAAGAATGTATTGCTTGGATCTTTTCCGTTTTGTACTATGGCTTTGGACAACAATTATGGTTCTTTTGCAGTTTATTTATGTTTTCTTTATGCTTCTTTAAATAATGTAATCAAGACAGTTATGAAGATTCTATGTTTTTGGAAGTACTGTAAGACAATTATGGTATGGTTGGTGTAACACGTATTTTAATGAAATAAAAGTTGTTGTTATTTTCCGCTGTTCAAAAATATGTGTTCTTATATCTGTCTTGTATATCTGTGACTTATACTTATAAACCTCCACCAGAATTAGGGCATTCCCTTTGAGAGTGACCCTAATGGAGGTGGGGTGTTTCACTTGGTATCAGAGCATAGGTTTACCAGATAAGATAAAAAGTTTTGAAAATTTATTTTTTAAAAAAAAAATTTAAAGAAGCATTTTTAAAAGATAAAATATTATATTATTTTAAAAAGGCAATGTCCCCCAAAGCCATAGGTACTATCTCTTATCCTTCGTTTTGAATCTATCCTTTTTGTTTCAGCATATCCGAAGAACTTAACTTGCCAGAGGGTGTACCAATACCTGGTTGGTTTAGACGATTCTTAGAAGCAACGGCCACTCAGCCAGGCCCTACCGTTCCTCCTCCCCCAGCTGCAGGGAATCATCTGGCTGTAGCAACACCTCTTCCTCCACCTCCTCCACGGGGAAACACTTTTGCTAAGATATGTAAATATTTTAAAGCTATGGGAGGAAAGGATTTTCATGGAACTGAGTCCTTCGTGGCAGCTAGAAATTGGCTAAAAGAAACCGAGGACTTATTCGTCATCTTTGAGGTAGAAGATAGGCAGAAAGTACAACTGGCAGTGTGGCTACTAAAGGGCGAGGCTTCCTACTGGTGGGAAGTCACTAATGCAGAAAGACCAGTGGAAACATGGGAGGACTTTAGGGCAAGGTTTGAGGCTAAATTTCTCTTAGATGCGGAAAGGAGTTTGCAGTTGGAAAAATTCTTATTTCTTAAGCAAGGGAACAAAACAGTCAAAGAGTATGTTAATCAGTTCGATGAGCTGGCTAGGTTCGGGCTGGACCTAGTCAATACCCCGCACAAGAAGGCTCTCCGTTTTGTCAAAGGGTTGAATGAGCCATTACACAGTTTGGCCATGACCCATATACCCATGGGAGCTACATATGAAAGGTTGGTACAAATGGAATTGCTGAACGAAGAGGATAAGGGCAAGAAGGAGACAAAGGCAGAAAGCTCTCAGGGGAAGAAAGAGGGTTTACAGCCTAAGAAGACAGACTTTAAGAAGGGCGGGAAAAACAACAAAGAGAAGAGGAAGTGTAATTTCTATGGCAAAGTAGGGCACTTAATAAAAGATTGCCGGAAAAAGAAGGCCAAGATGAATGGTGGGTGCTTTTCTTGCGGTGAGACAGGCCACATGGCTAAGGACTGCCCAAAGAAACGAGGACAGGGGCAGAGGGCTGGATCCACCTCAGGGGCGCAGGTTCATGTGCTAGAGGCGCCACCTCTGCAACAACGAGGTATAAATACTTCTGTAGAAAGTGTAGTTTATCTTTATGATCACCCCGTTCGCACTTTATTTGATTCCGGCGCATCACACTCCTTTATCTCGTCTGCTTTAGTAGAATCTCTGCACCTAAAAACTAGTATGGTAGAGGACCCCTTAATTGTTTCAAACCCAATTGGGGCCCCAGCTCATTTGTCTATGATCTGTTTGGGATTGAAAATTTCTATTCTAAGCGTAGAATTTAAATGTAGTGCCTTTGGTTTAGGCTTTTCGGGATATGGTTTGATTTTGGGCATGGATTGGCTATCCAGTAATGGGGCCATCCTTGATTGTGAGAAAAGGGTTGTTAGGCTCCTAACCCAGCTCGGTAATACTTTGGAAATTTCTTGTAATCCCTCGTATGCGGTTATGCTTAATTATTTTGAATCGCTAGATGCTTCCGTTGAAAATTTGCAATCGGTTAGAGTGGTCCGGGAATATCCGGATGTCTTCGAAGAGGTGAAGGGCTTGCCTCCGAAGCGGGAGATAGACTTCCGCATATATCTTGTAGATAATGCAAAGCCCGTTGTGTTGCCCGTTAGACACATGGCTCCACGGGAAAGGAAAGAGCTCAGTAAACAAATTAAAGAGCTTCTATAGAAGGGGTTCATTAGAAGAAGCATTTCAGAATGGGGCGCTCCAGTGGTGTTCGCTACAAAGGCGGATGGTTCACTCCGTCTATGTGTTGACTATAGGGAGCTCAACAAGCTAACGAAAAAGAATAGGCACCCTCTCCCCAGAATTGACGATCTGTTTGATCAGCTTGTAGGAGCGTCTGTTTTCTCCCAACTCGATTTAGCGACCGGTTTTCATCAGCTAAGGGTGGCTGAAGATAGCATCGATATAACGACATTCCGAACCCCATACAACTACTTTTAATGGCTTGTCATGCCTTTCGGCTTGACAAACGCACCTGCTTACTTCGTGGACCTAATGAGTAGGGTGTTCAGAGATTTCTTCAATAAGTTCGTAGTGGTCTTCGTAGACGATATCCTTATCTTCTCAAAGAGTGAAGAGGAACATGCTCAGCACCTAAGGGCAATCATGGAAACTCTGCGAGTAGATCAGCTAAAAGCCAAATTCTCCAAATGCCACTTTTGGAGAGAGGAAGTAAGATTTCTTGGGCACATAGTATCCAAGGAAGGATTAGCAATAGACCCGGCTAAGGTAGTAGCGGTGCAGGATTGGAAGACACCAAAGAACGCAACAGAGGCCCGAAGCTTTCTTAGGCTAGCAGGCTTCTATCGGAAATTCATCAGAGACTTTGCAAAAATATCAGCTCCGCTCACAAAGTTGACCAAGAAGAATCTAGTGTTCAACTGGGACTTGGATTGCGAGTTTGCTTTCCAACGACTAAAAAGGGCTCTTACAACAGCCCCGGTTCTGACATTGCCAGATGGAAGCAAGATGTTGACAGTTTATACTGATGCATGTGGGACAGGGCTAGGCACTGTCTTAATGCAAGAAGGAAGGGTAATAGCTTATGGCGGGAGGCAATTGAAAGTGCATGAAAAGAACTACCCGACCCACGATCTTGAGTTAGCCGCCATCGTCTTTGCACTCAAGTCGTGGCGACACTATCTCCTAGGTGAGAAGTTCGAACTTTACACTGACCATAAATCGTTGAAATATCTTTTCTCGCAGAAAGATCTTAACTTGAGGCAACAGAGATGGATGGAGTTTCTTGCCTCGTATGATTTCGAGATCTCCTATACTCCGGGCAAAGGCAACGTAGTGGCAGACGCGTTGAGCCGAAAGAAACTGACCCTAAGCCCACTGTTTGTTGAAAGACAAAGCCTAGAGTTTATGGCCAGCTTTGACTTTAGGCCCTCCTCCGATTTTGTACCAGGCTTGCTAGCATCTCTCGAAGTACACCCGACTTTAGTGGACTCGATAGGGACATCACAACGCGAGGACCCTCAGCTTGTGGAGATGATTGATAGGCTAATTTGGGGTGAGACTTCAAGTCACCTCAACAGATACTCCATCGACGATAAGGGTTGGCTAAGGCGAGACGGAAGACTATGCGTCCCACAGACAAGGGATTTAGTAAAGAAGGTTCTCGAGGAAGCACATCACTCCAAGATGACGATACACCCAGGCGGAGATAAAATGTACAAGGACATAAAAAGAACTTTCTTTTGGAACAACATGAAGAAGGACGTGGCAGATTTCGTTTCTAAGTGTATGGTGTGCCGACAGGTTAAGGCGGAACAGAAAAAGCCTGGCGGTCTGCTCCATCCTCTAGAGGTCCAGCAGTGGAGATAGCATCTCAATGGACTTCATTGATGGGCTGCTTAGGTCTAGGAGAGGCAACACTAGCATTTGGGTAATAGTGGATAGGCTTACTAAAAGCGCCCACTTTTTACCTGTCAAAAGTAAAAGAACTGCCTCATCCCTAGCATCTCTTTACCTCAAGGAAATCGTTCGACTCCATGGAATACCATCCAGCATTGTTAGTGACCGAGACCCTATCTTCACCAGTGAGTTTTGGCGGAGTCTGCAAGAAGCGGTAGGCACACAGTTATGCTTGAGCACGGCCTATCATCCCCAAACCGACGGCCAAACAGAAAGAGTGAACAGAGTTTTGGAGGACCTTTTAAGACTGTGCATCCTTGACTTCGTGGGGACATGGGAAGACCATCTTCCTTTGGTGGAATTTGCCTACAACAACAGCTATCAAGCAACCATCGGAATGGCGCCCTTCGAAGCATTATATGGAAGACCGTGCCGATCGCCCACTTGTTGGTGGGAGTCTACTGATAATCTCATACTTGGACCAGATATGATCCGAGAGACTTCAGAGAAAGTAGACTTAATACGAAGAAGGATGAAGATGGCCCAAGACAGACAAAAGTCGTACGCCGACAAGAGGAGGACCGACCTTGAATTTGAGGTTGGGGACAGAGTTTTTCTTAAGGTATCTCCGCTAAGGAACGTTGTTCGTTTTGGAACCACAGGAAAGCTAGCACCAAGTTTCGTAGGGCCATTCCCTATCATCGAGAAAATTGGGAAAATGGCCTATTGATTAGAGCTACCCGAAATATTGGCCGGAGTTCACAACGTCTTTCATGTTTCACATCTACGAAAATGTCTACATGAATCTGCTGAAGTGGTAGAGCCAAATATCCTAGAAGAAGCTGAAGTGGAACGTGAAGCAACCGTGAGGAAAGTTCCAACCCGCATATTAGGAACGGAAGTGAAGAAGCTACGCAACCGCGAAGTCAAGCTCGTCAAAGTTCAGTGGAGCGACGCCGAAGAAGATGAAACTTGGGAAACTGAAGCTAGAATACGTGCAGCCTACCCTTTTCTCTTCGAGGGTACATCTTTGATCTTTCCTTTTTCCTTAAGTTGCGCTTTTATCTATCTTTTTAGGTATATCTCCTCGACCTTATCTTTTAGGAAGAAACCCTTTGGATGGAAACATGTAATTGAAACATGTTATGGATGATGGTTGCAAGTGGTTGCAAGTGGTTGCTCGTGGTTGCATATACACACAATCTAGGTTTTAGATCGGCTCAGTCACTTCATATTGCATATGCATATATGTTTGCATTTGTATATGGTTGAATTTTAATGTGTTGTCATATGGATGTTGCATTTGTATGAATGATTGTGCACTCATGTAGAATCATGAATAGGAGAATTTGCATACATAATGGATTCATGGCACTTACACAATTCGCATTAAGGAGGTCAACTGAATCAGTAGACCGCCTGATTTCGCATTAGATAAGTACATGTACACACACACTTCGCATATGATCATGAAGCATTAGGAGTCGTTTTAAGGACAATGGATGCTCGTGTTTGATGGATGAGTAGATGGATGTTTGGATGTTAGGATATACATTCTTCCTAACTTGAAGATTTCGGGGACGAAATCCTTTTAAGTGGGGGAGAATGTAACGCCCCGTGTATTATATAACAGTGAGATTCACAAATTAAAGTATAACTAATTTCAAATCAAAGAATTAAGGGAAACGGGATACGCCATTGCGTTCGTCTCGGAATTCTGCTTGAGATAGAGTCCGAGTTTGCGTAAAACGGATATCGTATGAAGAAGATATGGACGAACGAAATTGGGCGAAAAACCAGAAAACGGGTCAGAATGCACTGGCGCACTTGGGAAGTGCACCAGAACAAAAATGAACTGGCGCACTTGGGAAGTGCGCCAGTACATTTTTAGCCTGGCGCACCTGCCAAGTGCGCCCAGGTCAGAATGACCTGCTGGTCAAGTCTTGGCTGGCCAGGTCTGTGTTTGGTCGATTTTCTGAGCCTTGCCTTGTCACTAGGGCTAGGTGTCAGCTCCTGGTTGGTCTCCCCTTCAAACGAACGGCTATTATCAAGCCAAGCTTCATCGACGGTCTAAATAAACTCACAAACTCTATAAAAAGGACCTAAGACTAACCCTAATTCACACAAACTAAAATGGAGATGAGACCGTCATGCTGCTGAGGAGAGACTAAGGATAGCCGTCAGAAATAGAGAGACAATTAGGAGATAATTCAAAGCTTAAAGCAATGTCAAATCAATCAAAATAACGCCTACAACAAAGGATAGCATCACCAAATTCAGAACTCAGATTCCTGAATTGAAGATTCATCATACGTTGTAAGTAGAGTGCTATTCCGATGTGAATTAAATAATTGTGTTGATTTGTGTAAAGTAAGAAATGGAATTGTGGCGATAATAATCTATATTTGTATGTTGCTTTGATGCTAAACAATTTGGGAATATTATGGTATACGATTGGATATTTGCAAGTACGTGATTTGTGTTGGAAGTTAACAACGAAATGGAATTGTGGCGATAATAATCTATATTTGTATGTTATTTTGATTCTAAACGATTTGGCAATGCTATGGTGTACGATTGGATCCATACAAGTATATGATTTATGTTGACAACCACATGTTGTGGAATTTTAATTGGGATTCATGCAAGTATGTGATTCATTATTATGCTAATGTGATGTACATACTTTTATGATAACTTTTACTGTGTAATTGAATCAATTAAGTACTATGATTTATATGAATCTATGTTGAAATTGGCAAATCATACTTTTGTGTAGAAACAAAAGTAAGCACCTTTATGAACATGACCAAACTATGTTTGTTATTATGCCTAGTTGGAAACATGTTTTTTGGCTTATGTTGTTATCATAACCATATATGTGACACATAAGCTACATTAGAATTACATTAGAATTACATTCCACTTGAAAAGTAAGCATCTTAGTGAACTTGTATTACTTTTATGAACATGACTAAACTATGTTTGTTATTATGCCTAGTTGAAAACATGTTTTTAGGCTTATGTCGTTATCATAACCATATGATAATATATGTGACACATAAGAATTACATTAGAATTACATTCCACTTGCAAGTTTACATAGATAGAATAAAAACCATGATTTAAGTTTAGGAATGTTTAAGTATTGTCTATGCCATAATCATATGAATAGAATGATTCATGTTTAACTATTGGTTATACCATAATTACCTGAATAGAAGGATTCATGCTTAAGTATTGTTTATGCCATGATTATATGGATAAAATGATTCATGTTATGCCATGATTATATGATGTTACAATTGCAAGTTCACATGTGCCTACTTTATGTTAATTGAATCATTCGTTGCAAGTTCATGCGTTCACACTCCCCTTTTTCAGTTACCTTATATACACCATGTTATAAGCCTCCCCTTTTCATTTGGCTAAATTGGGTTTAAGTATTAAACCCAACACATCTTACATTGGAGCGAACGTGTAAAATGGGGGTAATGACGTTTGGGCTAAAATATAGAACATATGTGTTGGCATGTTTGATGCATGCCAACAACCTTGAAAAACAATTAAGTAGCATAAATAAATTTTAACCAATAAAGATGAATTTGAATAATGGGCCGCAAATATTTACATATAAAAAGAAAAGAGACAAAATATGTAAATGTAGAAAATACGATGTGTTTAACCCGAGGTTGGATTGAGTTGTGATGTAAACCTGCACGGAACCGCCCGGCTGTCCAGTAGTCACAACAATACCTATCCAATGTGGGTGGTTAAACACGGAGCCCAATAAGGACCCGAGGTTAGACTAAGTTGTGGCGTAAGATTGCCCGGACCCAACCGGAAACAGGCAGCCACAACAATACCTGTCTAATGTGAGAGGTCGAGGCTTTAATAAGACAATTAAGGCTGAGTCAGGATTGATTGGATTAAGTAAATTATATTAATACTTAATCAAAATGGAACATGCTAAACTAAACAGACTGATTGGGGGTTAGGTTTATAAAACACTTAACCAACTTAGCATGTTGGCTAGAAATAGAAAACCTAGTAGCGGGGACCCTTTTCAGCAGTAACCCTATAAGGTGTATCAGGATACCCTGAACTAGGCAGGGTGGGGCACGATTACTGGGCTGATTGTAAGAGGTCAAATCGACGGCGGTGGTGCAGCAGTGTAGTTTCTAACGGGGTGCGGACGTGCACACACTCCGGCGCAGAAAAATAGGGCACTGGGCACCAGTAGCATACCTGTGCATTCTAGGGTTGTGTCGGGCCGCCACCATGGGACTTGATACACCCCATGGTGGGACCAGCATAGGTAACTACAACATCGGGGGCCGTAAGACACATGTAACTATGCGAGTAGGAGCCGATCATCATAAAATGGATCACTTCACCCTGATTATGGGGTGCCTGTTGGGAACTAGTTTATATGGGTACAGAGATTAATATGGGGTACGATAGTATATTCGACCCTAGACAACTTAACTTAGTTTATGGTGCTTTCCCATTTCTAGTTTATACTTATCATACCCAGTTCTTTATTCATAGACTGAATAGTCTTAGACTTACTCAGGCTTTATGTCTGACTCTACTTTTCTTTCGTCTTCTTTTCTTCCTTCCCCCCCCTCCCCTAGGTCCGCAGGGAGGGAATACCACAGCTTGACCAATTTTCACATCCAGCTAGAAGAGAAAGAATGTATTGCTTGGATCTTTTCCGTTTTGGACTATGGCTTTGGACAGCAATTATGGGACTTTTGCAGTTTATTTATGTTTTCTTTATGCTTCTTTAAATAATGTAATCAAGACAGTTATGAAGGTGTTATGTTTTTGGAAGTATTGTAAGACAATTATGGTATGGTTGGTGTAACACGTATTTTAATGAAATAAAAGTTGTCGTTGTTTTCCGCTGTTCAAAAATATGTGTTCTTATATCTATCTTGTATATCTGTGACTTATACTTATAAACCTCCACCAAAATTAGGGCACTCCCTTTGAGAGTGACCCTAATGGAGGTGGGGTGTTTCACTACTCTTCTTATACACTTTCACTGAATCGAGCTTTAACAGAAACCCCTTAGTTTTCCTTCTTCCCAAAACTAATCTACTCACCAACGTCTTCGCAAACCACCAGCGCTTGTCGTGAAATTCAACCTCTCAAACTAAGTGGGTTTTGAAATTGAGTTCGATTATTATTTTTATACTAATCGTAGGCAAGCCCAGGGGTAGTGGAAAAGTCTTCAAGTGAGGTAGTGAAGGAGGTGGATGAAGTCTAGGAAGTGAGATGAGACGGTATATGATCTGATGTGTGGTGGTGACAGAGTTGGTTTGAAGCTGCAGGTTTTACTGATTTTGGGTGAAGGCGGTGAGGAGGAGAGATTGAAGGGAGAAAGAGGATTGGATGGAAGTGATTTTGCTTTGTATTGGCTCGATGGAGCGATTGACGAAGGGAGGAGATGGAAAATGGAAGTGGTGAAAGGAAGAATAGAAAGTATGTGGTTCGGGACTCAGGTGGGTTTGGTAGGATCGTTATGCCAATCAGGATCTGGCAGACCCCATCCTAACCAAACATCCTTGGCCGACCCGAGCATACATTAAAATGGAAATGCTAACTACAATCATCACTTGATCATGGGCATTCTACAACTTGAATATTCATGGAGATGACGCCGATGCTATTCTATGCCTAACCTGAAAACTTGAACTAATCGAAAGAGCAAAAGTTTGGATAGTTAGGATTATAGCATATATGATCACTCGGACAGTTAGGATTTGAACATGGACCGCCCAAACAAAATGGCGCCATCTTCCATGAAATCTTGTTCTGCGGTTGGCTATAATTAAAGCTAGATTAGAAGGTTGGGAACGGTGATCTATCAAAGCACATCATGAATATATTTTTTTGTTGATGTACAAGTCCTCACATTACACTGCACATATCACACTAGTTCACATATGGAGGTATAGGCTAATCACTCTAACTAGTGATGTTTTTTGAGTGCCACAATGAATCGTCAATATTCCACAAGATCTTCTAAGGCCGGATCCAAGAAAGAGACAACTTATAAAGATCTAGATATGGATTCCAGCTCTGCTGTTGAGTCCAACAGCAAAGGATCCCAACATTGGGTCCATGCTCGTGGTGAGTTATCTGCAGTTTTATTGGAGGAAGGGAAAACCACGACTACTGGAGAATCCGACGTTGCAGGAGTCGCTCCAGCTCCAGGCACTCTTCTTGGAGTCATCCTTCTCAAATATCCTACCTATTCTTAGCTTATAACAATGGACGAGTCCAAGTTAAAAAGACTTTGTGCTAAACATGGGATTCCTTTCGATCAAGTCCGAGTTCCTGCTGTCTTGAAATCCCCCCATGACCCCTCCGGAGGGATGCAAGACATGCTCTCACCATATGCGTACAATTGACTATGTTCCTTCTTTCAGCTCATTTGCCTATATGATTCTTCACATATGAGGTTGGCATTGATGCAACTGCATCTTATAGCTTACGCACACCTTATTTCCCTCCACATTCTGCACTCTAAATACCTTCACCGGGAGCTGACCATTGATAACGTGTGGTTCTTTTTCAATTTCAACTAGCACAATAGGACTCAATGAATAGCCGAATCATTTTGGATGGGTGGAAAAAACTGGGTGGCATAAAACCAATTGGTTTTATGTCCTATTAAGGGGCTTCAGAAGGCATTGGTTGGAAAGCGGTAAGTATTCATTCGCTTCCAACTAGCTTTTATTTATCTAAAAACTTCATGTTTTCATTTGGCAAGGATGATAAATAAAACCCATTGCGATGTATTTACATTTAGATTGACTGACTAACGAGTCATCCTAGAGGGTCAAAGGTGGGTGTAGAGATGCATAAGTAATGAATTCCAACACTGCTAAAATATGTTGAGCCCTTGTAAAAGTTCTAGCTTAGATGGTGCTCCATTTAGGGGTGGAGGCAGAGGTGTGGCCACTCAAGTAGTCATGCCCTCATTCAGGTGGCTTATGATCGATGAACCCCATACTGCCGTCTACGTTGGGTCGCCACCGAAAATGCAGGTGTCGATATGAATCACGTTTTCATTCATGAGAAAGATAAGGAGAGCTAGCCTCTAGTTATGGAGAAAGATGTAACTCAGAAGTCCATGTACTCTACATCCCAAGACTCCAACCCATGATGCCAGTTCCGGTAGTATAGTTGACCCTTTTAGGGGTTTAGGTGATTTGAAGTTACCCTTTGAGAAATATACTTTTGCAGATCTGAATCCTAGTGTTAACCCAAAAATCATTCGAATAATGTGAAAGAAGGACAAAATAGTAGAGGAATATCTCCAAAAGCAGTTAAAGACAAGAATAGGAGGGAGAAATGTTCCTATCTAGCTGACAACATCATAGAGTACACACATACATATCTAGACCCGCTTTTGGGGGTAACCACTTTAACTACCAATAGAGCCCTCCAAGATAGATGAAGTAAGGATTTCAATGCATACCTTGGAGGTTTAAGGAAAATAAGCCACAATTGGCATAACACGAAAGGCAATGAATCCACTCTCAAAGCCTCTAAGCATCAAAGATAATGCATGAGACAAAATTTCAAAATGCGAAAAGCTCCTACACGATCGTCTCTTTCATATCCAGTTAAAAGTTCCCTTCGTTAAGAACCTCATAAGCTTCTACATTAATTCAATTTCGAAGGAAAAAAAAGCAAAGGATAAGATCATCAAAAGTGTCGAATATTAGAAAAAGATCCTGTGCACCGAAACATGCCAGAGAAAGCATTATTTCGAAGATAGCTGCCACTATAAGTCGAGAGTCTACACACATATATGCCTCTCGTAACTATTCAAACCGAAACCAAAGGGGATAATCCTGAAAATACTAATGAGGAAAGAAAGCTGATGCCATGGAAGCCATCGCATGACCCTTAGAAAACCCTCTAAAGCAATAACTAGTTGAAACCACCAAAGACAAAGGGAGGCTGTAATGACCCACATTGGCAGAGGTATTAAAATTAATTAATTTAATTATATAAATGGTGGTATAGTGAATTTAATGGTCGGTTAATTAAATAATGATGAACATTTAATTAAAATAATAAATTAAATAATATATTTAATTCTGAAATAATCAGAATTGGCCGAAATGACGATATGGTGTGAACCAGATCATCTATGATATTTAATTCAGCTAGGAATTTAATTTGAATAATGAATATATTCAATCGTCGACAGTTGAACGTATAGTTTATAATATAATTATAAACGAGCTCGAAATGGCGCTGCAGTTCGTAAATTGGCGATTCGAACTTCAACTGAATTTACAGGATTCGTTTTAAGCCGGATTTCTATGAAACAAGAAACGTGTGGAGCTGGTGGAGTATACCTTTCTAGTGGAAGAGAAAAATTGGGATTTCTTCATGTAGATTTTGATTTATGTCCAAATCTAATTTCAGAAAAGTCACTGTGGAATTCCTTTATAATTTGCGACGCTTTAATTACGTTATAAATGGATTTTCGATATAAATTGAATATCGATTTATTCTGGAATTCTGGATAATCAAGTTATAATTCTAATAGGATATTCTGGAGCTGTACGACATCGTATGTGGATATATACGACAATATAAATTTAATTATATTTAATTTAATTTTATTTATATATTTAAATGGGTCATTCAGCGCTTTAAAAATAGCCGGTTGTGCAAACGACTTCAGAATTCATTGAAGCTAATTTTGTTGGATCCACAATATTAAATTATTGCTAGATTTCAATTTCTGTGATTTTTGAAGTCAGTATGTGGCCGTACCGATTTTTAAGGTGAAAAAAAGTCGATATTCTGATAGTTGAAAATACGCTGTGTGAGCATACAAAGTCGGAATTTGACGAAACCAGTTTCGTCGGGACCGTAATGTCAAACTGTAGCTGCACGTTCAGTTTCGTGATTTTTAGGTACCTTATGTGGTCGTACCGATTTTTAGAAGGTAAATAACATAACGTAAGATTTTAAATGAATAAATTAATCAATGAAAAATATCCTAATGAGTTCCGTGATCAAAAAGAAGGCCACATTTGCTTAATTTCCTAACCACATACCCATTGCTTAAAACGCAAGAACAGATCTTCCATTCCACAACAAACCACAGAAAATAAAAATCAAAGAAATGAAAAGCAAAATTCCATAAATCACGAAACCAGGTTATTTGAACTCCTCAGATGATTTGCTTCAACTCTGTACTTGTTTCAGTTGGTGCGATGTGGGTTTCGGTTTTGACAGTACCGCTAGGGTTAGGAATAGTTGCGGATGAAGGCTTTATTGCGTGGTTTTGAGGCTGAGATTGAGTTCAGGGGATCGATTAGTTTTGGTGTGCCTTCTTGTGTGGAGATCGACGCCGTTTGTCGTTGATGCCTGGGCTGGAGCAGGCGATGTCGTGACATGGGAAGCATCACCGAGTTGGGCTGGAAGGGTATGAGCGTGGAGAGAGGTCGAAGAGATGGAAGATGGTGGTGGTTGCGGCCAGGACCGATGACCGAGGAGGAAGCCGGAGGGGGTCAAGGGACGGGTCAACGGTTTGAGGAAAAATTACTGGAGCGTGGAAAAATTAGATCTGGGAAGAAGGAAATTAAAGGTGCGGACCCTTTTATTTCGAATGGGCTTTAGAAAACGGGTTTAGGCCAGGAAAGTTAAGGGTGAGCCCAAGTGTTTAATTAAAATTCAAGTTTTTGTTTTATATAAATACGTATTAACTTGTATAGTCAATATCTTGATCATACGATATCAGATTGACGAACCGTAAGTTGCGTTGGGACCGTATGGACGAGAGCTTCACAATGAAGCTGACTGAGAGTGAATCCGAGCTCGTTACAATTTATGGCGAAATAAATTGTCTGACAGAATCAAATAACGCAAACCGTTATTTAACGGCTAACGCGCAAATGTGAGTAAATCTCACTAACTTTGAACAGTTTATAATTTCATGTTATATTTTTAGAACTGTTAAATATTGGTTGTTTGACTGTGTGTTGACTGTTGATTGAACTGCTGGTCAGTTAGTTGAATTTCTATATTGATTCTGTTTAACAGAATATATCATATGGAACTGAAAGTGATGTTATCTATATTGTTTAACATCTGTGATGCAGGGAGATAGGTTGGAGGAACCCAACTGGGTTCCTCAACATTTATTTTAATGTTTTTCATATATTGTGATATATGATGTGTTATATAATCTGTTATGGATTACGGGTGTTGGAATGATGTTGATCATTTTTATTCGATATTTTAAATATCATAAAAGACCCTGGGATGTAAAATGAATTATTTCAAGTATATTGAAATAAAGTGATTTTATAAAATCAACAGATTTTATAAAAGGAAATATTTCGAAAATAAATAAAAGGGAAAAATGTTTTTTTTAAAACGAATAAAGTTAAAAGGGGCTAATCGATGTTAGTTAATCGATTAGAGTTAAAGTAAAAGGAGTTAATCGATGTTAGTTAATCGATTAGAGTTAAAGTAAAAGGAGCTAATCGATGTTAGTTAATCGATTAGAGTTAAAGTTAAATGGGGCTAATCGATGTTAGTTAATCGATTAGAGTTAAAGTAAAAGGAGTTAATCGATGTTAGTTTAATCGATTAGAGTTAAAGTAAAAGGAGTTAATAGAATATAGTTTATTCGAATAAAGTTAGTAAATCGAATATAGTTTATTCGAAAGGGGTTAAGTGAATAGAGTAAATCAAATAGAGTAAATCAAATAGAATAAATCGAATAGAGATTTATTCGAAGGAGGGTTAAGTAAGGAAGTTAGTAAAAGGAATATAAAGTGAACTTTGCCTATTTCAAAGTTAGAAATGTTGTTTAGTTAAGGTCTGAGAGGTAGTTCTACCCCAACTTGATTGGCTTCGTTTCTAACTAAGGAATAGTTAAGGTTCGGCAGTAAAGGAAATGGTTTGAGTTGGCATTGCGATGGTTTGTTTAAACATCTGTCTAAGTCCAATGAAGAAGCTTTGGAAATGTTTTCCAAATAAGAAACCAGAAATGTTTTCTAATAAAGAAAACAAGAAATGGAAATGTTTTCCATTGTTAATAACATATATTTTCCAAATTTAGAAAATAAGAAATGTTGAATATCGGGAAAGAGGAGATGAAAAATGAACTAAGGTGATGAATGTTAAATGATGTTTGATCGACATAATTTCCATTTTGAAATAATATCATTGTTTGCACACCTGTTTTTATTCGATAGTTAAATCACAGACTATCGAAGTTTTGACCATTTTAACGTTGTTAATATGGAGAGACCGGTTGGATTATTATCCAAAGAACCACTCTGTATTGGCATAAGCGTTGCGAATCATATATGCCAAAGGAAATTGAAGACGGAGTTATGCAAGGGCTATCCTGTTTACAGAATAGTGCCTTCGGTTCATCCTGTTCCTGGATGACTTGTATGGACGGATGTCTGACAGAGTATTTCCAGACGTTCACGTATATTGATTTCTCCAACTGTACCAAAGTGGAAGCGGAGAAGGAAACTTCTTTTAGCTAACGCGTAATGTATGTTTGAGGACGTCAATCGGTGATTTGATGGATTTGACAATGTGGCATTCAAAGTGAATCTGATGTGATGTTAAAGCGTAGCTTCTAGCCTCATCATCCGGTAAATGACAGAAATCGGGCAGGCAGCATGTCTAGGTCGGTCGCACCGAAGTAGGTTGTATAATCACCTGATCTAGAGTTTCATTTACTTCTAAAAATCTATTGTTGATGCTGTCCCATTTGGGAAACGGTTGCTGATCCCAACTGTTGGTGATATACATTCGATACGCTCAAGCGAAATGAGTGGTCGGTCATGTGTGGCCGGGTTGCAAGATGTTCTTGTTGAACCCAGTGTATTCCTCTCTAGAGGTACACGAGTGATAGGTGGTTCCATACCTTGTCATAGTTGGAAATCCATTACCCAATACGTGCTTGCGGTTTTGATTGTATACTATATACTAGAACGTGAGATGAAAGCGTTTCTGCTAGATGATTATATATACTGTGGTTGATAGACATTATTATAATATCAAAAGGTTTTTGATATAAAGATAAATTGGATTTTCATAAGGGAAAACCCGTTCCGTTATGCGGCGTGGTCTTATGAGATATCGTTTACTTGTTCGAATTGTTTTTAAACTGTTTTACTCATACCAGTCCCATGACTGACCCAGAGTTTACTTTGTTGTTTTCCCTAAACTCTTGGATGCCTAAATTTGTACGGGCAGTCAAGTAGTCGGGATTTACAGATATACTGGAAGAGCTTGGAGCAGGAGGCTTCAGGATCATATAGCTATAGTTATTTCCGCTGTGTTGTAAGTGCTGTACTTTGATAATGATATGTATATTCAAGTACAGATTTGTATTTCAAAGTTATGTTATGAAATATATTTATTCGTTCCGCTGTGAGATTCGTGTTACTCTGATGTTGTGTTCTTCTTCTTCTTCTATTCTAAGTTTCTATCTTATCTTTCCTCAGCCACTAATTTCTTTCACTAATTACCTTGATTTTTCGATGTTTTGGTTATCGACATCGTGCTTATGTCGATAACCAAAGTCGTCAAAAATCCGGGTCGTTACAGTTGGTATCAGAGCTTAAGTTAAGAATTACTTGGCTCTGTGGCGTGACTCGGTAGAGATAGGGTTAGTAATACCCTAGATTGAGTTGAGTGTATATATACGAGTGAGCGTATTTGTTATTGATAAAAAAAAATTATATTGTGGAGATTCATTGGTTGAGTTGTTTATGGGTTCTGGTCGATCAGTTTGATCCACTGTATCGGTAGGGATTTTGTAAACACTTGAATACGATGAACCATCATGGTATGTTTTGAAAAGAGGGTAAATAAAAATAATTTTACCCAAAGTATATTTTGATATATATTGGATATATTGGTTGTTATTATGATCGAGTAAGATTATAAATTAAATGGTTATGTAAATAACCAATCAGAATTCATATAAGTAAAATACATGAAATTAGATGAGTTAAATCTGAAATTTAAACCAGAAATTGAAGTTAAAACTCTAGAGAATTGGATAAGTGTTTGTAAACGGATTTGGATTAAAAATAAGGAAAATTTAAGATCTTGGGAGATTTTAAATTGTTTTACAAGCAGTGTGAATTATACTTTGAATTGAATTTCAAAGTGGAAATGTTTAGAAATGGTTTTATAGTATTGAAATCACTTCGATCGCTGGAAAATAGATTCTGATGATGACAGCTGCATCATCAGTACTCATTTTCGAGTTGTAAGTTACGAATTACTACCAGAGATACTGTTTTGAATTTGTTTTGGGAAAGACAAGTTGTGTTGAATTTCAAAATAGATTTATAAAATAGATTTGAATATATGAAATTCAATGGAAGTGAAATAGAAATTGAATATAGAAATTCAAAGGGAGTTTGAATATATGAAATTCAATGGAAGTGATATAGAATTTGAATATAGAAATTCAAATGGCGTTTGGATATAGAAAATATAAGAGATTTCAAATATAGGATTTGAATATCGAAAGTGAAAATCAAATTTGAATGTAGAGGATTCAAATAGAATTGAAATGAAATTCAAACATAGAATTTGAATAAGAGAATCGAAATGGAATTTGAATATAGGAAATTCAAATAAAATTGAAATGGAATTCAATTAGTTGATAAATAAGTTAAACCTATATTTGAACATGTATATTCAAATAAAAAGGTGAAATGGGCAAACCGGTAATTTGAAAATCACTTAACTAGCTAAGTTAAAATGATTGGATTAAGTTGAAATGAATTAGAAATGTATAAATATACATGAGATATGTATGGATAAGGTATGAAGGTATATAAATAGAATGCCCGACAAAAAGGTATGTATTTAATTCATATATGAGATTTTATGTGCCGTATCGGCTAGCCGCTTGGCTTTCTTTTTCTTTTTGATTGGAGAAGGCCTGTGTGGCAGTTTGGGGATTTTCCCGATGCTCCTAGTACAAAGAAGGTTATGGATAATTTTTCCGGGAATTTAAAAAGTTAGAATATTTTTAAGATAATCTGATAATTAGAAATCAACGTATCGATATATATATAGAAGTCGATAAGAAAATGAACTTAAAAATAGGATAGTAAAATCAAAAAGGAAGTCTAGAATAAAATCTAGTAAGAATAGAAATAGGAGGTGTATATGTGTTTAAAAGTTAATAAGTAGTTGTATGGTATCGATTATTCGAGTAAGTAGTCATATCTGTTTTGACGTTATAAATGTTATTCAGTCAAGGTCTGAGAGGTAGTTATACCCCAACTTGATTAATTTCATTATTAACGAATAAATAGTAATATTTCAGGCTCGAAGATCAATGTCGAATAAGAGTTAGTTAAATATAGTATTTGGGTTGTCGTAACGATGTTTTACACAACATCTGTTTTAACCCAAATAAGTGTAAGCTTGGAAATAGAATAATAAATATTTCCTAAGCATAGAAATAAACGAGATCGGAAAAGAGATAAGTAATTGGAATATTTTCCAATTATAAGTAGTATATATTTTCTAAAGGTTAGAAAATAAAGGAAGGCGATATTCAGAAGTGTTTTCCAAATAACATAAAAGGCCAATATGGTTATTGAAAATACTTGGTTAACAAATATGAATAAAGAAATAGAGAAGTGATTTAACTAATGGAATATTAATTAAGGGCTCAGTGACATGTTCAAAAGGAAAATTTGATTTTTGGAAAAAAGTAAACTGTTTAAAATTCCTAGGGAAGGACTGTTTGAATTAAAAACAAATTTAACAAAAATTTGTGAAAGAAAATTTGAATTAAAGTAAAGACAGTAAAGTGGTAACTGAGATTGAATTAGAATGATATCAAACGAATTGGATTTGGGGGATTCAAATTTGAAGTGTAACTTGATAATCAAGTAAAGAGTTTGGAATCCAGAATGGAACTCGAATTTGAAATAAAATTCGACTTAGGTATAAGCGAATGGTTGAAATTGTGGATAAAAAGTGGATTGGAGTTTGATTGGGATAACCCTGGTATATGTTGAATTGATAACAGGTGAAAGGATATAATGATATGCCGACAAAAGGTACAAGTTTATATTTCTATTGGATATAAGATTTATGAGCCGAATTGGCAAGCCGCTTGGCTGTTTGATTTTCCTTTGGGTTGGAGATGGCCCAGAGAGGCGAGTTGGAGTTTGACCGATTAACCAGTACAAAGGAGGTGCTGGCGAAATTTTTCGAAGAGTTAAGGCGTTAGAAAATTTTCAGGATTTTTGAAAATTTTCGTTGATAAGAATTAATTAATATTTAATTGAAATTAAATTGGTTTTGGTTGAAACTGAAGTTAAGAAATGAACAAATATGTTCTAACCAGTCGGTAGGGCCGTTCTCTACCTTTTAGCAATTTCGAGGACGAAATTATTTTAAGTGGGGAAGATTGTAATGACCCGCATTGGCAGAGGTATTGAAATTAATTTATTTAATTATATAAATGGTGGTTTAGTGAATTTAATGGTCAGTTAATTAAATAATGATGAATATTTAATTAAAATAATAAATTAAATAATATATTTAATTCTAAAATAATCAGAATTGGCCGAAATGACGATATGGTGTGAACCAGATCATCTGTGATATTTAATTCAGCTAGGAATTTAATTTGAATAACGAATATATTCAATCGTCGACAGTTGAACGTATAGTTTATAATATAATTATAAACGTGCTCGAAATGGCGCTGCAGTTCGTAAATTGGCGATTCGAACTTCATCTGAATGTACAGGATTCGTTTTAAGCCGGATTTCTATAAAACAAGAAACGTGTGGAGCTGGTGGAGTATATCTTTCTAGTGGAAGAGAAAAATTGGGATTTCATCATGTAGATTTTGATTTATGTCCAAATCTAATTTCAGAAAAGTCGCTGTGGAATTCCTTTATAATTTGCGACGCTTTAATTACGTTATAAATGGATTTTCGATATAAATTGAATATCGATTTATTCTGGAATTCTGGATAATCAAGTTATAATTCTAATAGGATATTCTGGAGCTGTACGACATCGTATATGGATATATACGACAATATAAATTTAATTATATTTAATTTAATTTAATTTTATTTATATATTTAAATGGGTCATTCAGCGCTTTAAAAATAGCCGGTTGTGCAAACGACCTCATAATTCATTGAAGCTAATTTTGTTGGATCCGCAATATTAAATTATTGCTAGATTTCAATTTCCGTGATTTTTGAAGTCAGTATGTGGCCGTATCGATTTTTAAGGTGAAAAACAGTCGATACTCTGACAGTTAAAAATACGCTGTGTGAGCATACGAAGTCGGAATTTGACGAAACCAGTTTCGTCGGGACCGTAATGTCAAACTGTAGCTGCACGTTCAGTTTCGTGATTTTTAGGTACCTTATGTGGTCGTACCGATTTTTAGAAGGTAAATAACATAACGTAAGATTTTAAATGAATAAATTAATCAATGAAAAATATCCTAATGAGTTCCGTGATAAAAAAGAAGGCCACGTTTGCTTAATTTCCTAACCACACACCCATTGCTTAAAATGCAAGAACAGATCTTCCATTCCTCAACAAACCGCAGAAAATAAAAATCAAATAAATGAAAAGCAAAATTCCATAAATCACGAAACCAGGTTATTTGAACTCCTCAGATGATTTGCTTCAACTCTGTACTTGTTTCAGTTGGTGCGATGTGGGTTTCGGTTTTGACAGTACCGCTAGGGTTAGGAATAGTTGCGGATGAAGGCTTTATTGCGTGGTTTTGAGGCTGAGATTGAGTTCAGGGGATCGATTAGTTTTGGTGTGCCTTCTTGTGTGGAGATCGACGCCGTTTGTCGTTGATGCCTGGGCTGGAGCAGGCGATGTCGTGACATGGAAAGCATCACCGGCTTTGGCTAGAAGGGTATGAGCGTGGAGAGAGGTCGAAGAGATGGAAGATGGTGGTGGTTGCGGCCAGGACCGATGACCGAGGAGGAAGCCGGAGGGGGTCAAGGGACGGGTCAACGGTTTGAGGAAAAATTACTGGAGCGGGGAAAAATTAGATCTGGGAAGAAGGAAATTAAAGGTGCGGACCCTTTTATTTCGAATGGGCTTTAGAAAACGGGTTTGGGCCAAGAAAGTTAAGGGTGAGCCCAAGTGTTTAATTAAAATTCAAGTTTTTGTTTTATATAAATACGTATTAACTTGTATAGTCAATATCTTGATCATACGATATCAGATTGACGAACCATAAGTTGCGTTGGGACCGTATGGACGAGAGCTTCACAACGAAGCTGACTGAGAGTGAATCCGAGCTCGTTAAAATTTATGGCGAAATAAATTGTCCGACTGAATCAAATAACGCAAACCGTTATTTAATGGCTAACGCGCAAATGTGAGTAAATCTCACTAACTTTGAACAATTTATAATTTCATGTTATATTTTTAGAACTATTAAATATTGGTTGTTTGACTGTGTGTTGACTGTTGATTGAACTGCTAGTCAGTTAGTTGAATTTCTATATTGATTCTGTTTAACAGAATATATCATATGGAATTGAAAGTGATGTTATCTATATTGTTTAACATCTGTGATGCAGGGAGACAGGTTGGAGGAACCCAACAGGGTTCCTCAACATTTATTTTACTGTTTTTCATATATTGTGATATATGATGTGTTATATAATTTGTTATGGATTACAGGTGTTGGAATGATGTTGATCATTTTTATTTAATATTTTAAATATCATAAAAGACCCTGGGATGTAAAATGAATTATTTCAAGGTATATTGAAATAAAGGGATTTTATAAAATCAACAGATTTTATAAAAGGAAATATTTCGAAAATAAATAAAAGGGAAAAATGTTTTTTTTAAAACGAATAAAGTTAAAAGGGGCTAATCGATGTTAGTTAATCGATTAGAGTTAAAGTAAAAGGAGTTAATCGATGTTAGTTAATCGATTGGAGTTAAAGTAAAAGGAGCTAATCGATGTTAGTTAATCGATTAGAGTTAATGTTAAAAGGGGCTAATCAATGTTAGTTAATCGATTAGAGTTAAAGTAAAAGGAGTTAATCGATGTTAGTTTAATCGATTAGAGTTAAAGTAAAAGGAGTTAATAGAATATAGTTTATTCGAATAAAGTTAGTAAATCGAATATAGTTTATTCGAAAGGGGTTGAGTGAATAGAGTAAATCAAATAGAGTAAATCAAATAGAATAAATCGAATAGAGATTTATTCGAAGGAGGGTTAAGTAAGGAAGTTAGTAAAAGGAATATAAAGTGAACTTTGCCTATTTCAAAGTTAGAAATGTTGTTCAGTTAAGGTCTGAGAGGTTGTTCTACCCCAACTTGATTGGCTTCGTTTTTAACTAAGGAATAGATAAGGTTCGGCAGTAAAGGAAATGGTTTGAGTTGGCATCGCGATGGTTTGTTTAAACATCTGTCTAAGTCCAATGAAGAAGCTTTGGAAATGTTTTCCAAATAAGAAACCAGAAATGTTTTCTAATAAAGAAAACAAGAAATGGAAATGTTTTCCATTGTTAATAACATATATTTTCCAAATTTAGAAAATAAGAAATGTTGAATATCAGGAAAGAGGAGATGAAAAATGAACTAAGGTGATGAATGTTAAATGATGTTTGATCGATATAATTTCCATTTGGAAATAATATCGTTGTTTGCACACCTGTTTTTATTCGATAGTTAAATCACAGACTATCGAAGTTTTGACCATTTTAACGTTGTTAATATGGAGAGACCGGTTGGATTATTATCCAAAGAACCACTCTGTATTGGCATAAGCATTGCGAATCATATATGCCAAAGGAAATTGAAGACGGAGTTATGCACGGGCTATCCTGTTTACAGAATCGTGCCTTCGGTTCATCCTGTTCCTGGATGACTTGTATGGACGGATGTCTGACATAGTATTTCCAGACGATCACATATATTGATTTCTCCAACTGTACCAAGAGTGGAAGCGGAGAAGGAAACTTCTTTTAGCTAACGCGTAATGTATGGTTGAGGACATCAATCGGTGATTTGATGGATTTGACAATGTGGCATTCAAAGTGAATCTGATGTGATGTTAAAGCGTAGCTTCTAGCCTCATCATCCGGTAAATGACAGAAATTGGGAAGGCAGCATGGCTAAGTCGGTCGCACCGAAGTAGGATGTATAATCCCCTGATCTAGAGTTTCATTTACTTCTAAAAATCTATTGTTGATGCTGTCCCATTCGGGAAACGGTTGCTGATCCCAACTGTTGGTGATATACATTCGATACGCTCAAGCGAAATGAGTGGTCGGTCATGTGTGGCCGGGTTGCAAGATTTTCTTGTTGAACCCAGTGTATTCCTCTCTAGAGGTACACGAGCGATAGGTGGTTCCATACCTTGTCATAGTTGGAAATCCTTTACCCAATACGTGCTTGTGGTTTTGATTGTATACTATATATGTAGAACGTGAGATGAAAGTGTTTCTGCTAGATGATTATATATAATGTGGTTGATAGACATTATTATAATATCAAAAGGTTTTTGATATAAAGATAAATTGGATTTTCATAAGGGAAAACCCGTTCCGTTATGCGGTGTGGTCTTATGAGATTCGTTTACTTGTTCGAACTGTTTTTAAACTGTTTTACTCATACCAGTCCCATGACTGACCCGGAGTTTACTTTGTTGTTTTCCCTAAACTCTTGGGTGCCTAAATTTGTACGGGCAGTCAAGTAGTCGGGATTTACAGATATACTGGAAGAGCTTGGAGCAGGAGGCTTCAGGATCATATAGCTATAGTTATTTCCGCTGTGTTGTAAGTGATGTACTTTGATAATGATATGTATATTCAAGTACAGATTTGTATTTCAAAGTTATGTTATGAAATATATTTATTCGTTCCGCTGTGAGATTCGTGTTACTCTGATGTTGTGTTCTTCTTCTTCTTCTATTCTAAGTTTCTATCTTATCTTTCCTCACCCTCTAATTTCTTTCACTAATTACCAGGATTTTTCGATGTTTTGGTTATCGACATCGTGCTTATGTCGATAACCAAAGTCGCCAAAAATCCGGCTCGTTACAGAGGCCAATCCGCTCTTATAAGTAGAACCCTAGAAGACCAAGACGGAGGAGAGTTCATTTTAAAAACTTAATCTGAAATTGCAGATTAAAACTCTAATTTAAAAATCGAACAGGGGAATTTTTCTAATTTCTTGTAATCTCGTCCTTAACTTTCAATAAAGAGGATTCAAGAAATTTGGTCATTGGTTTTTTAATTTTAAGAGAATGGAGCATGACCTATCACGATTATTAAGTCTCTTAATAGCAGATAGTAGATTATTTATTTTCTAATTTCTTAGTTTTATCCAAATCTATAATGTGAAACCCGAAGAGAGGAACTGCACCAAAGGTGATAGTAGTCTCTCCTAAAGGCGAGTAAATTACTATTTCCAATAAAAGTAACATCTTATAGGAATCTCGTATCATGTTCTACCTCTCTTTTCAGGGCTTCCTATTGTAGTGCACTTCTTTAGAAGGATGTCATCTTCCGCAAAAAGGGCAGACATTACCACATATGTTGAAAATCCAGAAACAAATGTTGGCCTTTGAGGGCATGACAAATGGTTTTCAACTCTGCAGTGGGAATACATCCAAGATGCTAATCATTTTTGTGGCTAGCAGTTTGTTCATCTAAAGCACATTTTGGGGTATTAACCATTTTTATGGCTAACATTTTTAGCATTAGAGGGAGAGCTTGAACATCCAACCACATGGTTAACATAAACTAATTTTATCTTCGAATTTTGTTAAATGCAGGAATTATGAAAACTAATTCGAAGAAGCTGTACATAATTAATGAAAACGAAGTTTACCACTCGAGAGAAGATGTTTTTTGTCTTTCAACCAAGCAAAATCTCTTCATGGAGAACCCTCTGATACAGAGTCTCAGGGTACAAACACAAAAAAGTCAATCAATTAGAGGGTCGGATTGCTGGAATAAAAGCTCTAACAGACGATCTACTTGCTCAAAATTCAACTAAAATTCATAGTAATGCTAAGAACACAGACCAGGAAGATGAGTCTAAAAAGGAGTCTTAGGCTGCCTATTATAAGGAGAAGAAGAACAAATAGCCAGGGAGAAAGAATCTAAAGAATAAAAATGTGAAGGCTGGTTATCAAGGAAAATTGCATAGTAAGGTGGAGTAGTACGAAAGCTCCATCACCGAAGGGTATAACCCCGCTAAAAAAATTACCCTAACAAAGATGCTTACGTCAAGGATTTAATACCGAAAGCAATAAAAGATTCACTCAACACGAAGGGAAAGAAGACCTATGATGCGGAGGAAAATAGAAATGAAAGAGTTACTTCGTTCACAGATGAAATTATGTTCGCAACCATCCCTTCATAGGTAGAAACCATACAAATAAATACTAAGGAACTACAAATCCTAATGATCATCTAATGGCCTTTGATAGCTAAATGGAAATGTACAGTGCCTCTGTAGTTGTTCGCTGTCGGCTTTTCCGTGTAACTCTACAAGTGTTGCTACAAAATGGTATGACGATATCGAGATAAGACCACATATTCCTGGAAGCAGTTCTCTTATGAGTTGGTTGCCCAATTCTGTGTTAGCAAAGACCCCAATGTACACTACACAATTGTTGCAAACGTTAAGCAACAACTTGGGGAACTTCTAGGAGATTATCTGTAAAGGTTTAATGTCGAAATGTTAAGGGATATAGGGATGAATGATGAGCCAAAACTAATTGTTATCCATGCAAGACTTCAGAATAATACACCCTTATAACGAGATTTCATTGTAAGTGAAGCTGAAAACTTGTAAGAATTTCATTTTTGCATAGATAGATTCATCCGAATGGATGAAATTTATCATGCCAAAAAGAAGGCAGAACATAGGGGAGGAGTAAAACCAGGGTTTAACCAAAAAAACAAGCGAGCACGATGGGCAGATTCTGAATAAAATTCAGTAGAACTTAACAAACCTGTAGGTTTTATTTACACAACAATGATAGGGAAAGTAAATTTCCCTACTCCTCTCAAATCCTAAGCAAACCTCGAGCCCAAGAAAAATGACAACTACTACAGTTATCACAGGGTAAATGGTCAGAGAACAAATGACTGCAAAGTCTTAGCTAGAATTATTTAGTGGCTTCTATGAGTAGGATAGTTACAAGAATTTGTTCAAAATGCCCAAAGTGTTCCCCATGATAATAGGGATTTTTTGAAACCCTCCGTTGGAACTACGGTTAACATTGCCAAAGCAGATGCGAAATAAAAGAATTCACCTGTTAATCATGTTAACTTAATCCATGGAGGCCAGCATATGGCGCCAAGTTCTAAAAACTGATATATCATAGAATTCAGAGATGGGATCTTTTTCAATCTGAGAAGGGGCCCCGGATCATCCCTCGAAAGGAATTCATATGCATCCATTGGTCATAACACCAAAAATAACTCTAGAAAGGAATTTATCACCCTCATAATGATCCTCTTATGATCGTCGCTCAAATAGGACACTCGGTAGTAGCCAAAATACTGGTCCATACAGGAAGCATCGTAAATGTTGTCTTCAAACATTGTTTCGAACGCATGAATATTCCAGAGGAGAAATTGAAACCTAGTCCTGAGTAGAACTTTGGGTTTGATAATAAAGGTTCAACACTCATTGGCCAAATAAAGATGAAGGTCCATTTTGGACTTTGACTCTATTGTCGCACTTTCGAAGCCCTTTCGTCATTATTAGTTAACCCTCCTTCTACAAATGCCTTCTTCGGGGGACCTATGTTAAACAAGTTGACATTTTTGTTTCCCCAAAGTATTTAATGGTTAAATTCCTAACAAAGAAAGGCCGGGGATTGATTAATGATGAGCAATTCAATTCTAAATTAGGTGTCTTGCGAATTTATTACGATTGTATGTTGGACTACAAAAATGCAATAGAACAAAATCTTGATTTGAATTTAGGAATTTTGAAAATGCACAGGTATATTTGAATTTTTTGTATTTTCGGAATGCATATGAACGACAATCATGTTTCCTTGCACTTTGTATATGCACAAGTATATTCATAATCTGTACAGTTTAAATGGTAACATGGTAAGAATATTCTATAATGCACAAGCGAATTGATAAGTAAGTGGGTGATAGTAGGCTTATTATTGCAAATAATGAATGAACTGCAAGTGGAATGGTGCACCTTCTAGGCTTCTATGGCCCATCCATGCAAGGTAAACATACAAACCTTCCTATGTCTTTTAGTCATATCTAAATTGAAACATAGAAGTACTGAAATTTAATCTAAGAAACGGTTAATCTTATATGAACTTAACATTATCATCATACGTGTAATATTACATGAAATCAGCATTATAAAAGCAGAAGATCTATTAATCTGTCAAACTATGAAAATGAATTCTATTTTAGTTTACCTAGCTACTAATTAATTTAGCATTTCATAATTTAGCATTTAGTTTATGAAAGGAGACCGTTAGGACGGCAAAGCCTATCAAATAGTGTCGTCCTGCAAGGTTGTAATTAGGCTACTATGATCGAGAGTTCTATTAATCGATACTAGGCTACTATAATCGAGAGATCTATCAACCGATACTTAATACTTATCGTACTCAATAGGCCATTCGTTATAGAATTGGTAGGCCTGCTCACTAAAATCATACACTCTAATCATACTTCCTCAAACGAATTACTATAAAATGTTTCCAATGGAGTGGACCATCTTCTACTAAGGCATTTCTTGAACCAGAAAAAGGGTACTTGGAAACTTGTTCTAGTGTGAAGATTCAAACTTGGGAATATATTACCCAAAATCACTTTCATGTTTCATTATGTATATTTCCTAACTTGTACTATATGTACCCCCAAGTAATCACATGCAATGTTGAGATTGGACGGGTTACAATGGAATAGTGAACATATGAATTGAGGAATTCAGCTGATAATGTACATGTTGATTGGAAACATTTCCCAAAAAAAAAAAACATTTTCAGTATATGAAATGAACGCGTGAAATTGCAATAAAACATTTTCAAGAAAAAACATCTTTTTTCGTTTTAGGTTTAAAATTAAATTAAGCGTACGACATAAAAATTATTTTAACAGCTTAACTACTAGAGGTTAGAAGGGTGACAGAATCACATCCAAAGTCAGCCAAAAAAAAAAAACAGATGACAATATAAATAATAGAACTATAAAAAATAATCAATTACGATATAAATCTCACCTTGGTCTACAGCAGAAGACAACCAGAAAATGACTTGTGACAAGGCTATCTTTTTCTAAAAACGAGCAAGAAGGACCGATTCTTGGAAACTAAAGAGGGATCAATCGAGGAGGGTCGATCGATGAATAAGGATATATCGCAGGAGATGAAGAAGGGATCGAACGATCGGAGGGAATGAACTAAGTTTTATTAAAATGATCATGGATGTTTTCTTTTGAGTATTGTTTTTGGAAATGAAGAGAAGTTAACGAAGGGTTAAGCAAGCCAAAGGGGGCGCAAATTGCAAAAGCATTTGCTACCGATTTAAAGCAAAATAGATGCAAAAACATATTATTATTTTTGTTAGTGCTGTAAGTAAAAACAGTCGCATATTATTTTTTAATTACCCCGAACTCTAACAATGTCATACTTGCTACTGTTATGGAAATAAAACAACCACAAAGAAGGTTATTTGCATCTATTATTCAACCAACAGTCGCAAATAAGGCGACACAATAGACATATTTTGCAGTAGTGAAAATTCCAACTTAATGAAACCTGGGTACCTTATAGTTGAACTGAAAGCTGAAGGTTGCACTCGGAAACTGGTGAAATAGAATTATAAAGGGTGAAATTCACACAACATAATTGCATATCACTACACTTTGCACCTTGACTCAGAATAGGGTCATATAGTGAATTGAATTTGCTACAGTTTGCATCTTGACTCGGAACATGGTCATACTGTGAATTGAATTGCTACAACTCCATAACTTTAAAAATAAAAAAAGAAGTCAATTTCCTCATTGATACCTTAAGAACATAAAAACATATGTACATTTCAAAATGAAGTAAAGTTTGAAGTAAGAAAGCAGAGCTGAGAACTGTGTTAATTACTTCTCATGATAATGTTAAATTCTTATATAAAGGGTAGAGCTAAGAACTACGCTAAAAACCTTTGAATCAAAATTGAGCCAGACTCAGTTTCTAAACTGGTTTGAAACTGAGCTGACAAGCTTAGTATAGAAATTGAGCCTGGGTTAGTTTCTGAACCAAGTCTTTCGGTTCAGTTTCGGCTTAGGTTCCACCTTAAACCCAATCATATAGTGTGTTGTAATTATTTATGATTTTTATCGAACACAACATTTATAATCGCTTCACAAATCAATCTACAACTGCCACCTGGTATTAAGTAATGCATCCAACAGTACATTCAATCCCTAGATCAAAATCTCATCCAGCACACTGGAACACCAGAGATTCCATCTCACTTTCCCCATGAAAAAATGGAATTCAAACAAAATTCTGGTTTCAGTACCATGGTTGAGAGCATAAACCCATGTTTTTTATTAAATAAAACTACAAAACATCGATGACTTTAAAACTTGCGATATAACTTAACATTATATCATTTAGATACAGATCTGAACTGCAAAGTGAAATCCTTATACAATTCAATCAACACAACGTTGACTATCCAAAAAAAAGTAATCAAAGTATCAAACAATAAAATCCTTAAACCAAATAATAGAAACAACTTTACAAGAAAGACATATCAAGAAAGTTTACAGAGTAATGAGGTAAAATACCTGAGCTACAGACTTTAATGGGCCAAACAATAGTAAATCATCATGACAGAGAAAGAGAAATGAATCCAATAATGGATCATCTGACTTTAGGGTGGCTCTAGAACATTCATTTGATTGAGTGTACATTTGAAATGATTTTTCTTTTGAAGAGTCTTTAGATGGCTTCTCACAAGCAAATCCCGCAACATGATTATCACTGCCTACAACATAAATTAATAAGTGAAGAATATCATTGACATAAATTTATTCAGATATCAGCAAATTTACATAAAGGAGCCACTTGCCTATAACATACATGGAAACTGCAGTAGGCTGCTTTTTGGTGTTCATTTGATGTAAGCTGACAAGCCTACTAGATATGCAATCAATAAATTAATGATAGAATGTGCATCCTTTTTTTAGAATAAGAATCATGTATGTGTATGAGTTTAAATGGGGATCAACCTAAAACGTTACGGATATAACAGGTGATGGAGTACTAGTTGAGCAATCACTACAAAATACAATTGACCATGAATTTATATTAAGCACTGCTACATGTAATTCACACTACACTCAACAACTAGTTGTAAGTGTACACAAACTTAACTTATCAGACATAAAGAACAAATGAAAAAAATCCAATACATACACTTACCTAATCTTATTCCATTCCCACTTCCATTTTTCTATCCCCTTTTCATGTTCGCTTCCACCATGCAAAAAGTAGAAAATAAACAAAATAAATCCCATGTATCAGCAAAAATATTCTGTCTATTTCATTATGAAATAGTGAAGATTGTTTACTATTGGGTATGCCATTCCAACCTTCATTGCATAAAAAAGAAATGGGAAAATAACAACTATGTTATCTCTCTTCTATTTCATAGCTCTCTTGTGCTTTCTTTTATTAATATTATTACACATTTTGTTTTGAATATTATTTGTTTTTGGCTTTTGCACCTTATTTTACTAATTTTGAATCTATTTCCTTTTCTCACTGACTATATAAATAGGAGAGGTATCCTAAAATAAAATGAGCAAATTTCTTTGCCAATATATTATGTGGTGACCAGTAATAGTGGGTTCAAATATGTAAGGTTTACATAATGAACAATAAAACAAAAAGTAAAATTTTGACTCATGTTTAATTTCAAAATAACATTATTACTTTAAAATCTCATGTGATGATGATGGGTTTAACTAAGAAACTAAATAGTGAAAAAGAATCTATATCAGGAAGACGAACAAAGGTTCTTTACTTTAGTGAAGTTAATTTTATCACTTAATTTAAGTTAAACATTGGATAATTTTGTTAACATCCAAATCCGGAGAGGAACAAAGATTAATAGTGAAATAAAATATCAAATACTCATTGAAGATTGCGTACAAACTAATATAGTACACACGGATCGTGTAATATGGTGTATAACTCACAAATATACAATAGCTATGAAGGTAAATATAAAATGATATAAATATTAGCTAATCACAGATATGCAACAGTAAATGCAGTAAAATAGAAAAATCACAGGGATTTTTATGCTAGTTCGGAGCACCGTCCTACGTCCACTCCCAGACTTCTATCTGGATTTTAACTAACAATCACCTCACTTCACCCAGAGGAACATGTTTACTACACCCAAGCAGATGAACGGGATTTCACGCCTCTAACAACAACGAGGAATTCAACATGTGCCTCTTATGTGACAATCCCAAAATCCAGGTGACGATATTAAGGATAATCATTGGAATATAACACATCAATCATCATAGCAGAGAACAGATAATAGCAAAAACAATAAATAGAATAATTTTACATGGATATGACAACGGAATCACACATGTAACAACATCAAAATAGCACAACGTAGGATATAACTTAGTAAATAAAAAGGGAAATGATCAGTCACCATCGCCGGAGGCGGAATATATACATGCAGTGAGACATAATAAGGGTATCAGTCTACATCGCCGAAGGCGGTACATATACATATGATAATAAGTACTGAAAGTAAAGCAGTCTGCATCGCCTGTGGCGGAATCATAATATAGATACAATAATGGTGGAAAATGTCAAAGTCATCTCGGTGAAGTCAGCCTCGCCATGAGCCAAAATGCACACTATGCAACAATGCAGAGCCAAAAACAACCCGTCACCTGTGAACTAGGCTGCCCGTGTGAAAATAAGGGCACCCGCGTTTGCAAAGTGAAACAAACAACAAGTCAGTCATGGGGACTGGTATGAGAAATCTATTTAACAGTTTAAACAACAGTAATAAGCAAATCATAGGACCACGCCACTTTCGCGGAACGGGTTTACTCCAGTGATTGCTAGTGCATTTAAAACAAAGTAAATTCTTTAAAACAACGCAATGCTTTTTAAAAAGAATGAATCCATTATAAGACTCAAGTCCCATCATACAATGCAACGCAAGCCAGAGGATAGTGTTTTACCTTATAACGGCCAAATATGCTTAATACGTGTAAAGCAAAATCATTTGATATTATTACTAGTGCATATATGTTTCAAAAACGAATAACATCATAAATATCAATCATAGACGGCATAAGTGCCCCATACCACTATGTCGCCATACTAGTTCTACAATCGATTTCGTTATTTCATATTGGAAATTGTATTTCCGTCATGAGTCGAGGCAAGGGGCAAGCTCCTCTCTGCTTCGAGACATTCTAGCAAATGCCTCAGGACTACACACTCTGGGTAACCCCTGGATGCTTCAGGGCCGGTCCTCTCTTACGTTTGAGGATTAATTGTTCCTGAACACACGTTTCCCGGTCCTTACAGACCTATAATCGAGGCGCCTCGCATTCCAACAACCACATAGGTGAAAAATAGATATAAATGTCAGGGATAGTAAGTCACTGACACCACCATAGCTAGAAAGAAACGTCGTGCCCTCCCTGCAGTCCTTGTCCCGTTTTTAACTCATACCGAGGTGTGAGGCTCGCGAATCCACGCTATACACAAAGCCAAGCTTCGTAGGTCGTGCTTTGATCATCAAACACAAGACTTTGCTTTGCAATAGAAGCCTTGATCACAACATTTTGGCATGCCACATGGGCAATCCACTCCATACGACTGATTTCTATTGATATATAACCTCTGAGCTCGTACGTCTCAGAGAAGGGCGTTAAGCAAAAGAATAAATTCTCCGCTGCCAAACAGATATATATTTAACAGAGATCAATCAGTATAGAACAAAATCCAATGTCAGACACACAGTCCATTTACAAGTCCGTTCTGGGTTTGAATGAAACCAGAGGCGTCAAATTCCTCGTATTTCCGTTCAATCAACACATACGTTCAGACGGCTACTACTTCCGTTCCTTCACGGTAGCTACTCCAGTCAGGAACCTCAGCAACGCCCATCCAACAGATACAAAGATCGTCGGTCTTGAATCGTCTTTGTATTTTCCAATTCGAATCGCTCGATCAATTATTTGAAATGAGGGTTAGCTCAGCCCTTTCAAATAATTCACGTAATTAGAATTCAAATCAATTCTTTCTATGGTTATATTATTCGACATCCATATTTCAGTTCTTTAGTATTATTTTCGTGTCAAACACATACAACCATCAAATATCAAATAGATCAAGCCAAATTGGTTTATTTCCAATCTATGTTGCTTATAATATTTTATAACGATTATTCGCCATTTTTATTTATTTAAAAAAGGCCATATTCAATTAAATGACGTTTCAGGTCGTGCTGTGGCACTGGCGCTGTTTTCCCCCTAATTTGTTTTACACATATCGGAAAATCTAACCGTTGGATTTCCACAAAGTCTATATCAGTGGGAAGATATTCCCGAAGCAAACCCAACGGTTCCAGTTTCGTGAAAATCCGACGGTTGGATCTTCCACACTAGTCGTTTGAAGTTACGGTTTCAAAATTCGAACTGCAGCGTCGTTATTCGATTTAATTTAATTATATTTATATTTATATATAAATATAAACGATTCTGGCGCTGTTTTTCTTCAAATTTGAATTAAACATTCCAGACAATCCAACCGTTGGATTTTTACAAGGTTGGTGCCGTTGGAAAGATATTTCCAAGGCGAACCCAGCGGTTGCGGTTTCGGGAAAATCCGATGGTCGGATTTCTCGTACCAATCGTTTCAAATTGCGATTGCCAAACACGAACTGTACGGCTTCGATTCCTTTCAATTCTATTTATATTTATATATATAAATATAGTTCATTCACTTATCTCGACATCGTTCATTCATTTATTTCAACATCGTTTTCACTTCAAATATTTCACTAACGCCTTAATATTTCAAAAAATTTCGCCATAACCTCCTTTGTACGGGAAGGGGTTTGGAAATTTATTGGGCCATGTTAGGTACCCAATAAATCCTATAAAGCTTCCACATATTTATAGTGATATATTCTGGTGTTTACGGGGGAGCGTGTATAGATAATAACTCCAGAGAATAAATTGTCGTCACCCCGTTCCGCGTGGAAATAAATAGTCCATGTGCCGTATCTAATGACTAGAGAGACATGATTATTGTCAACTCTAGACCCGTGTGGGTTTTTTATTAATCTGGCAATTTATCGTTATATCTTATATAGTCCATATCAGTCATCAGCTCAACCTGTAGTATAAAATCATCGCCATACAAGCCTCTCACTCGTATGGTAAGCCTTCCACCTCGTCACACAAGCTCCAAATGCTTATGTGGAATATGATGAAGTATGCCTATCGTCAAGGAGTATGCCATGTAGTGTAGTTCAAAATTAATTGTTACTATCCTATGGCGATGTTTATTATTTCACACAGAATAACCAGCACTCCGCATCCAATGGCATACACAGGAGTTGATATAAAAATAAAATTGCACGGCCAACTCATCAAGGCTTATCTATTTGTTGGGCACACAAATAATTTCTTTACTCTACAGCTAATCCATTTCCCTGTTCAACACATGTATATATATGCAGAACAAATCAAATAATAATATTTCTAGCAAACTATTATTTATTTCGACACGTGTGTATTTTTATCAAAGCGTATACATGATAAAAGAAATATTTTTATCATCAGAAATATTTATTCAACACGTGAATGTTTTTAACACTTCATATTCACAATAGAAATGTAGTTTTTATTGTCTATTCATTTTATTTTAAAATACGATAACATTCAACACCTTAATTTCAATTCAACGAATGAATTTCAATTCAACACATGAATATTCTCTATAGTTTGTATATATATAAAAATGTGATTTTTATCGTTGAATCTATTTGTTTAAATTCCAATAATATTCAACACATGAATTTCAACTCAACGAATGAATTTCAATTCAACACATGAATATTGGTTTCAACATATGTAATTAATTTCAACAAATGAAAATTTATTCTAACACATGAATATTTCAGAAAACTTCGGCAGCATAACGGCAGGGTAGTTAAAACCGGGACTGTCCCTAGTACTGGTCCTCGCTCTATCTTAAAACCTCGCGGTTTTTGACAATGGGGATCATGCATCTAGTTCGCACGCAGGCGGCATGTTTTATTTTCATTTCCACAATCCTATTCTAATTTGTTTCAACCACAAGAGGGTATTTTTCAACCACAAAGGTATTTTTCAACCATAATATCAACCACAAACAATTATTTCCAACCATTCATCATACCATATAATATCACGCCAATCACAAGTAATAAATATCGTCCATTGTCTGTGGATGAGGGTAGTATATATATATATATATATATATATATATATATATATTATTTCTATACTTCACTTGCATATCATCACAATTCAAAGCATATATGTTTCATACAACGCTTGTATAATTTATACATCGCTAATATAACTTATACAACACATGTACATGAGGTATACAATGCGTATATAATTTACACTTCGCTTATATAATTTATACAACACGATTCCATTCACACAATTTAGTTTAGATTCCTCACCTTGGTTTTAGTAGTGCTAAAAATCGTAGGAAGATCGGAAAAATCCGCGGCTTCTGCTGTCCCTGCAGTCCCAATGTTTCCTGTTTCATCGAATTTCGTTAACACACTAAAAAGATATGATTTTTCAAAGTTTTGCAACACTTAAAAGTGTTATTTTCAATTCAGAAATTCAAAGCAGAAGGGTTTGCAAACCTTCAAAACTAGGTTTTGAATTTAAATCAAAACCGTACCTCGTTGTCCCGATCAGACTATACAGCGTCGAAGGGCTACGAACTGGCTCCTTATCGACGGTGGTGGCGGCGAACTCGGCGGCTTCTCTGGCGATCGACGGCAGCAGAAAGGGGCGAACTTCCTCGAGGTAGAACGACGCGAATACTGCATGATTCCTGTCGAGGGTTGTTTTGATTTGAAGAGGGGAGGAAGGCGATCAGAATTGTCAACTGGAGGCGGCGGCGATATTGACCGTGGCGGCGGCGATCGGGGTGGGAAGGTCTGAACGATTTACGTCGTTCGTTCTGGGTCGATCGGGTTTTTGAGATGTGAGAGAAAATAGAAGATATTTTCTAATTTATTATATTTTTAAATTCCTATAATACCCCTTCTAGCCAACGTACACCAATTTCAACCCAACGACTGTCGCCCCTAGCCAAATACCCCCATTCCGGACACAATGGGATATGTTTCGTTGGCCAATTCGACTGTTACAGTCAGTTATTTTTCAAATTAAAGTATAAAACATTCTATATTCAATTTGAACGTACATTTCAATTTGCCAGGGCCACAAACTGAATCGAAAAATTCCAGAAAAATAAATCTAGCTTTGTTTTGATGATACGGTCCCAACAAAACCAGTATCGACGAATTCTGAGCTCATATGCAAAATGTCCATTTTCAGGTCAATCCATTTTAACAGAAATTGACCAATCACATTTTCTTTTGCCCCGCTCACATACTAGCTTCAAAAATTATGAAATTTGAAACCTAGCAATAATTTGACATCCCGGATCCAATAAAAGTGGTTTCGTCGAATTCCGATGTCGTATGCAAAATATCTATTTTCAAGGGCTATATATGTTATATAGCGACCTTTTTGAAAATTCATTTGGCCATAGCTTTTGATTCCCGTTATGAAACTTCGATTTTTCAGATTCGTTAGAAAGGTATTCATAAACAGATTTAAATATTTTCAGTTTCGCTAAAATCCGTTATATTTTCCACCCGGTACAGTCGGACAAAGTTTGTATTCAATTTTCAAACTGCCTCACTATTCCCAATTCTTTATTTTATTGAAATATGCTATTTCAATTATTCAAATTCTTTGGTAATAACCAATTTTAAAAATTTTAAATTGGTTCACATTTTCCGGGTTATTACAATCTCCCCCACTTAAAACTTTTCGTCCTCGAAAAGGAAATAACAGCAAAGCATGAAACAAAATGTAAATGCAAAGTATTGTAAAGGTACCTTGCACCGGAGTTAGTCAGAGATGTCCACTCTGCATTTGGGATAGGCTTGTTTAATGCTTTCCTCAGTCTCCCAAGTACAATCTCTAGGATCACTACTCCACTGCACTTTGACTAAATGAATCTTTTTGCTCTTTAGCTCTATAGTTTTTTTTGCCAACGATCTTTAATGGCTCTCTTCTGAGTGCTAATTCTGGAGTTATGTCTATATCCTGTTGCGCTGCTTCTTCTACAACAAGATCCGCATCATGAACATGTTTTCTGAGTTGAGACACGTGGAACACGTCATGTACACCAGGCAACCAATCAGGTAATGAAACCCTATATGCCAGAGTTCCAATCCGTTCGAGTATAGGAAAGGGACCAATAAATCTCGGTGCCAACTTCCCAGTTTTGCCAAATCTGATTACTCCCCGCATCGGAGAAACTCTTAAATAAACATAATCGCCAACGGCAAATGATAAGTCTCTTCTTCTCGCATCAGCATAACTTTTCTGTCGGTTTTGTGCGGTTTTCAATCGCTTCTTAATGAAATCGACTTTATCTGATGCTTCTCGAATCATATCGGGCCCTAACACAAGTCTGTTGCCAGGTTCTACCCAACATGCGGGAGATCTGCACGGTCTACTGTATAATGCTTGAAATGGAGACATTCCCAAACTTGCTTGATGGCTATTGTTATAAGAGAATTTGGCTAAATGTAAGTGATCTTCCCATGAGCCTCCAAAATCAATAACGCAAGCCCGCAGTAAATCTTCTAGAATTCTATTCATCCGCTCAGTTTGGCCATCTGTCTGAGGGTGATAAGCGGTGCTTAGATCCAATTTGGTTCCCATTTCTGTCTGGAATGCTTCCCAGAATTTGCTAGTAAATAGGGGATCTCTATCACTGACTATATTGAGCGGCACTCCATGTAGTTTAACTATTTCTTTGAAGTCAATCTGTGCTAAACTTTGAGCCGTTCTGTTGGATCGGACATGTATGAAATGGGCAGTCTTCGTGAAGCGATCTACGATTACCCATATACTGTCGTTTCCTTTCTTAGTTCTAGGAAAGCCATCAATGAAGTCCATCGAAATTTGCTCCCACTTCCATCCTGGAATTTCTAAAGGTTGTAATAGTCCAGCTAATTTCTGTTGATCGCTCTTAACTAGCTGACAAGTGGAGCATCTGCTAACATATAATGAAATATCTCTTTTCATCGCCTTCCACCAAAAGGTGCGTTTGAGGTCGTTATACATTTTGCACACACCGGGATGGATACTGAGTTTGGACCTGTGACATTCATCAAGCACTTCCCTCTTTAGCTCGGAGATGTTAGGAACACAAATTCTTCCTTTTAACCTCAGAACTCCATCACCATCCACTTGGAAGCTGGAGTCCATGCCTTCCTTGATTCTTTTGACCATCTCCTTTGCAAAATTATCTTCTTTTTGAAGGGTCGAGATCCTGTCAATTAAAGAAGACGTAATGATAAAACTGGCAATGATTTCATTCTTTCTGCTCAGCGCATCTGCTACAACATTGGCTTTCCCTGGAATGTATAGAATCTCAAAATCGTATGCTGCAAGGAATTCTAACCAACGCTGTTGTCTCAAGTTTAGATCTTTTTGAGTGAATAGATATTTCAATGATTGATGATCGGTAAATAGTTCGAACTTCTCACCCAATAAATAATGCCTCCAGATTCTCAAAGCAAACACGATAGCTAACAACTCAAGATCATGAGTCGCATAGTTTCTTTCATGCGGCTTCAGCTGACGGCTGGCATAAGCGACCACTTGGCCTTTTTGCATTAATACTGCGCCAAGCCCTCTAATAGAAGCATCTGTCCATACAGTCAAGTCTTGGTTGCCTTCTATAATTGTCAATACTGGAGCAGTTGTCAATTTCAGTTTCAGCTCCTGGAAAGCTTCTTCACATTCGGGAGTCCATTTGAATTTCTCATGCTTCTTTGTAAGCTTTGTCAATACACCTGATATCTTTGAAAAATCCTAAACGAATTTCCGATAGTAACTAGCCAATCCAAGGAAACTTCGAACTTCTGTGGGGGTAGTAGGTTGTTTCCAGTTCTGAATCGCTGTAATTTTGCTTGGATCTACAGCAATCCCTTCTTTTGATACGACATGGCCTAGGAACTTAACTTCATCCTGCCAGAAGACACACTTAGAAAATTTAGCTTTCAAGACATTTCTCCTCAGAATTTTCAACACTTGTTCTAAATGTTTTGCATGTTCGCCTTCTGACTTGGAGTATATTAAAATGTCATCGATGAAGACTAGCACAAATTTATTCAATACACCACGGAACACTCTATTCATAAGATCGACGAAGTATGCCGGAGCGTTACACAAGCCGAACGACATTACTAAACATTCGTAGAATAAATCGGGACCCCTGAAGGCTGTCAAAGGAACACAGTCTTCGGCTATACCTAATTGGTGGAAACCTGTAGCTAGGTCCATTCTGGAGAATACAGTTGCTCCATTTAATTGATCTAACAGATCGTCTATCCGAGGCAAGGGATATTTGTTCTTCAGTGTCTGCTTATTGAGATCTCGGTAATCAACACAAAGTCTTAGAGTACCGTCTGATTTCGGGACAAATACTACTGCTGCTCCCCAAGCTGAAAAGCTCGGTCTGATCAGACCTTTCCAAAGCAATTCTCGAGTTTGACTACCTAACTCATCTTTTTCTTTCGGGGCCATTCTTCTAATTGGATGTACTACTGGTCAGGCGTTAGGAATTAGATCTATTCTAAATTCAATTTCTCTTTGCGGCGGTAAGTTTTCTACTTCTTCAAACACATCCGCATAGTTTTTAATGCCCAGTATCTTTTCTAATGAAGGGGGAGTAACTTCTAAAGAAGACCCAAATTCTGTTCTATTAATTTCTGAGCCATGGCATGGTATATATATATAGGTCCAAGCTTCGTTTCGACTTTAACAATTCTCTCGGCACATCTAACTTCGGCCTTATATTTTTTTAACCATTCCAAATCGAGAATAACATCGAATTCAGATAAATCCATGACGATTAAGTGGATAGGAAACTTATAACATGAATAAGAGATAGGCACTCTGCAGTATGAACTGAGACTAACAGAACCTCCTATCGGGTTGTGAACTTTAATTGGTTCTTTAAGCTTTCTTACTTTTAACTTTAACTTACTAACAGTGTCACTAGAAATGAAGCTATGTGATGCACCGGTATCAAAAAGTACAGAAACAGGAATATTTTTAATGGTAAGGGTACCTCCCAAGACGTCGGGTTTACCTGATCCATCGGTGATAGCTGGCGGGGTCTCCCCGTCATACACATGAGCCACTTGTGCATTCTGCTTCAGAGGACAATTCCTGCTATAGTGCCCTTTCTTATGGCAGTTGTAGCATTCGGCTGAGCTGTGGTCTGGATTTGCCTTTGGTTTCCTTGGGGCTTTGCACACATTAGAAAAATGTCCTGTCTTCCCGCAGTTGTAGCAACTCCCTTTCAGTATCCTTCCAGGTTTCTGAGTAGCGGCCGCTGAAATGTTGGACTCTGGCTGATCTACTGAAGCTTTGCGCTTATTTCCAGCTTGGCTTTTGGCGAGGTCTTGGTTGGAGTGTCTTTCATCCATATCTTCATAATTGCAAGCCATTTCTACTAATTCTGAGAATGAGAGTTTGATGTTGCTCATGGCTCTGTCATGGTACTTGCGCCTTAGCCCAAATATAAACCTCTTATTCTTAGCTTTGTTGCTCATAATAAGCTCTGGAGCATAGCGCGACAACTGAGTGAATTTATTGAGGTAATCTTGGATAGAGAGATCTCCCTGCTGGAGATTAGCAAAATGCTCTCGCATCCGCTCTAAGGCCTGCTCAGGTACAAACTTCTCGTTGAACATGGTCTTGAATTGCTCCCAGGTCCTAACAGTACCTGCTGCATCTTCTGAGGTGATGGCATCCCACCACAACTTTGCTTCTTCCTGTAAGAGCCAGATACCTAGTCGTGCTTTGTTGTTGGTCCCCAATCCCATGCCTTCAAAGATCTTTTCACAGGTCTTCAACCAAGCAATAGCCTCAGTCACTGTACGAAGGCCAGAAAAGGGTTTTCCTCCTAGGTTCCTATACCTCTTTGCTACTCTGACTAGCTCAAAGTCCTGGGGTGCTGGTGGCTGAATAATAGGGCCATCCTCAACTACGGGGATATTCCCCCGTCCTCCTGCTATGCCTGCTCGGCCTCCACGGCCACCTTTGGCTGCTTCTGCTTGTGTAGCCATCGGAGAGTGTACTGTATAAGCAAGGAAAGAGACAAGCTCACAGATTTGATAACTTTCATATATGATAAAGCAGGGGAACATAAGGAAAGGTAATGATGTACTGATCAAATTGTTTTGCTAATCTGCTTAGCTCATTCTAGGACATTGCTAATCCTATCTCTAATGAGCAACTCGCCTTAGAACACTACT
>JASFAX010001542.1:0-2500 GCA_030737875.1 Allium sativum
CATTTCTTTCTGAATCCATGCAATATTATTCAAAACTTTCTTCTACAATATTGTTCTACTCAACGAGATATTCTAAATGAACGATTGAGATCACTTTAGTTTTGTAAATCGTGCGAAATTAGGGATTAAAGCCGCCGCATTTCAATGCGTTTTCCAAGGCACTTGGGGCTTTGAGCTTTACGCGGTGGCCGGTAGGGGAAAGAGGTGCCCTGGTGTTCCTTGTGGCATTCTTCGATCAGGGTCCGACTTCGTCTAGAGGCATGCGTAAGGGGTTAGATGAAGTCGAGAGTTGAGTTTTGTGGTTCGAACAATGTTTGGAGCATTACAAAAAAGAAAGGGATGATATAATTAAATGTAATTAATTAAGTTAATTATATTATTTATTTAATTAATTTAATTAATGTTTAAAACTGTCATATCTTGTTCAACAACAACATAATTCGACGCTATCAGAACCTTTAGAATCGTCTTGATGAACACTACACCATGGAACAGACCAGAACAGAAATGAAAGCAATTAGAATTTCTGGTTAAATTAAACATTTTTAATTTAGCAGAAACAATCATTATTTAACGATTTCAAAACCGATCCTTGTGAGAACTCTCTCACACAAATATTTTGTATAGTTATTTATTTTTATAACTGGAAACATGTTAATTGCCTATGTGGATTTTTATCTATTACATGTGATACCCCTAGAGTTCAACACATGAATTATTCACCAAGTTTATTTGTTATTAGAAGCGTTGTTTGAATATATGACATTCAAACAATGTGGATGGACACTTTGTGGCGCCTTAAATTGCAATGGATGATTATTTATGTTATGATTTGAATGTGAATTTGAAATAATTAACATGTTAAAAACAATGTTAAATTATTTGTGGTAGTTGAAATTTGATTAAAAATCCATTTACAAGTTGACCGATTTGTTTATGTTCATCTATTTAAATAATATCGATCGGAATAAATAAATAATTTGTCAATTGATTATCTATTGGCTGAAAACCCCACATGGGTCTTGGGATGATAATTAATTCACACAACTCCCTTTTGTTTAGTTATATGTCAGTCGATTGATTAATAGACCGCTATAAGCGTTATTTAATTATTTAATGCTTAAATAGTTGTAAATGCATTCTAGATGTGAATTGGATGTTTAATAATTTTTTATAATTATTGTTGAATACAGGCGATGTATGAAATCCATATAATTAAAATTATATGGTAATTAATCGAGTCACATTCCAATTCGGAAATAACAAATATTTTAATATAATATTTAGTGAATAATTAAAGTTTAATTTTGATGTCCAATTTTGGATGGATATTAATATTATAAAATTATAATGAATATCGAGAAGATTGATTTCAAAATATGACATTTTGAAAATATTATTGTTCTAATATTATAATAAATGGGATGTTAAATTTTTAAAATAAAATTGAAATGGGAGTTGAAATCGTTTTTAAACGAATTTATAAACGTTTTATAAAATACGTTTTGAATGGAAATCGAATAAATTTATTATATATAATATAATGGCTTAAAATGAAGACATTTGATTTTTTTTAAAGTAAAATGATTGAAATAATTTTCAAATGGTAGTTGTGAATAATTTATAATAGTTATAATTATTTTGGAAATGTTTTCGATTTTATTTTAATTTGTAAATCGAATTCGAGCTTGAGTTGAACGCGTCGCATAACGAAAGTTCGCGAACGTCAACTCGTAACTTTGATTTGAGTAACTAGAGATCTGACCGTCGGATTCTCCTGAAACCGAAACCATAATGAAATAAGCTTTCTAATAAAATAAGAATTTTTGAAATCCAATGATTTGATTTTAAGATAAGTCCAAATTAATTTTGGAAAAGGTCGCTATGGATGTAGTACGATGACCGATATTGGAAACCAACTGTAAGGGCCTTAATAAAATTATTAAAAATATGAAAGAATTATTAAAAAATCACAATAAATGATTTGAAATACTCCAAGTTTGAAATGAAAAAATATATTATTATCTTAATAAACTAGTTAACAACTAGAATAAAGAACTGAGAAGAATTGTAATGGTTTTAATATAACCAGAATTTTTCCATTTGAAAAAATTCGAATGCATTTGAATGGAAATAATCTTCGGATATTTCAATATTGGATTCTGTAATTATAGGGATATCCTTGAGGAATTTATAAGATGTAGATATCATTATTCCCAATATGATATCTATTGGTTCCAGAATTTGATATTGAATATAAGCCGATACAGTTTCTATTCAGAGCCATGTATTTAATATGAAATTGGATTTTGGGTTTGTCGTGAATGGTGTCTTAAATAACACTGTTCTTAAACCTAATTGAGAAAGCAGTAAACTTTTAATTAAGATTTAATGGAATTTTTTCAAAGTAATGTTTTCCAATTTAATACATTAAATTGGAATTGAGTGGAATTCGATTTATTAAAAATTGAGATAAGCTTCTATGCAGGAAGACCATTGC
>JASFAX010001542.1:7500-50200 GCA_030737875.1 Allium sativum
AATTCACATGTTTTCTAATTAACATGTTACTTACCATTTATGATTAAATATAACTTATTTCATTTTATAAGTTTTCCTCATCCTTTCTCATTTAATCATAATCCCATTTTACATTGTTACTACAACTTATCGTTGTTTACTTCTTAACTTAGTTCTCTTAACTAAGGCCCATTAATAAGTCTCTCTACCCATTTGTTATAACCTTATGTTACAATTTCTTCTTGTCCCTAGGACAAGTCCAAACATGTTATTCTTATCAGCGGGTTTCAGACTTCCAAGTTTACAAATTACTTAATTTATAATTAAGTACAACTTCTTATATTTCTTCCCCTTTTTCTCAACTGGTTTCCAGCTTTCCCATTTACTGATTACTTAATTTACAATTAAGTATCCCTTATCTCATTTCACCAGTTACCCCATTTCCCTACTAGCTTATTATAACCTAAGTTATAATCTTCACTTGTCCAAGGACAAGTCTACCTATTATACAACATTTTCATTAATGTTGTTTACTTATAATAGGTTATTATCATCCCCCATTTAAACCGTTCACTGTTGTAATCCATTATTCTTCATTCACCGTTATATATCTTCCTTATTTTATCAAGGAAAACACTTCATGCACCTTATTAGTTTGATTTATAGAAGGAATCAGTGATTTATATTCATAACATATTCCCATCTAAATTCGAGGTAGCAAGTAATTTCTTTCCTCTTTCTTACTTTATTCACTATGGCTCACTTGCAACCACATTCTAAAAAATAGGTCATTTAGGGAAATACATTACTTTTCCTTCGCATCACACTAACTCAGTCCTTTATATCCCTTCCTTTCTTATTTTCCGAGTTAGACATTTTAATTACCACCATTGCCATTTATTCATATCTTGTTATATACATACATACCACAAGTTGACTTAACCTCGTGTCTTAGCACCATTACATATTTTAATTATGCACTTAGACCCCTCACATTAGATTTACCACTAGTGAATGTTGGATATGTCGGGTAGTTCCAGACAGACTTCTATCACAAGTGCAATCTTGTAACAACCCGGAAAATCTTAGCCAGTTTAAAAATTTTAATTTGGCTAATTTAGTGGATTATAGATATTTAAAATAAATATTTTAAATAATAACAATGAAAAGTAAGTTTGAATTGAAGTTTTAAAGTAAATATAATTATTTTAAATTATAATCAAGGCCTGAAATGGCGCAGTAGTTTCAAAATTTCAATTCAAACTTTGACTGACTGTACCGGGTGCAAAATAAAACGGATTTTAGTGAAACCAAAAATATTTAAATCTATTAGTGAATATCTTTCTAACGAATCTGAAAAATCGAAGTTTCATAGCGGGAGTCAAAAGTTATGGACAAATGAATTTTCAGAAAGGTCGCTATAGAGAATATATCGCCCTTGAAAATAGACATTTTGCAAACGACCTCGGAATTCGACGAAATCGCTTTCGTTGGATCCGGGATGTCAAATTATTACTAGGTTTCAAATTTCATAATTTTTGAAGTTAGTATGTGAGCGTGGCAAAAGAAAATGTGTTTGGTGAATTTCTGTTTAATTGGATCGACCAGAAAATGGCCATTTTTCAAACAGTCTTAGAATTCGACGAAACTAGTTTTGTTGGGACCATATCGTCAAAGCATAGCTAGATATATTTTTCTGGAATTTTTGGGATCAGTATGTGGCCCCGGCAAGTTGAAATGTACATTCAAATCAAATAATGAATGTTTTATATTTTAATTTGAAGGAAAACTGACTGAAACAGTCGAATGGGCCTACGAAACATATCCCATTGTGTTTGGAATGGGGGTATTTAGCTAGTGACGACAGTCGTTGGGTTTGGATTGGAGTTCGTATGAGATAAGGTGTATTTTCGAATTTTTAAAATTATATAAATAAAAGGAAAAATCTGATTGGCCCTCACTCTTTTCCCTTTCCCCGATCTTCTACTGCGCACGGCGGAAAGCTGTTCAAACCTTCTCTCCTCGATTCCTCTTAATTCGCTCAAAATTAGATCTCCATCCTGTTGGGGTTTTGTAGAGCTTGTCGAGATCTTCAAATCCATACCAAGTTTGATTTTTTCCATTGAGTATATCGCCGGAATAACCTCCGTGAAGATCGTCGTTTCAAACCGCCGCCGCTACAGTGCATCGCACCCGATCGCTCCACCACCCGGAGATGCGCCTCTCCTTGCTCTTTCTCGTGGTGAAGGCCGATCGACGTAACGTTGGACGGATTTCAAGGAAATTCGCGACCTAGTTTTGAAGATTTTCAGAGAGGTACGGCTGTATATTATTTAAACTATTCTATAGCACTTTAAAGTGCTACGGTTTTTGATTTCACAATAAAAATCATATCTTTTTGCTATGTCGACGAAATCCAGTGAAACAAGAGACAATGGACTCGTGAGGATGTTTTCTACATTTTAGAAGAGACCGCATATTTTTCTGAGCCTTCTGCAATTTTTGGTGGAGTGGAACCCAATGTGAGATTTCTAATTTATAAACGATATGGAAAACAATGATGTATAAATTATATAGTCGATGTATGAGTTATATAAGCATTGTACACCTCATGTATAAGCGTTGTATAAGTTGTATGTTCGATGTATAAGTTATATATGCGTTGTAAAAATTATATATGCGTTGAAATGACAATGAAATAAATTGAAGTGAATTGAAATATATAAATATATATATATATACTCCCCTCGTCCACAGACCATGGACGATATATATTGGTTGTGATATTGTTTGGATTGGTTGATGTGAAATTTGGTGAATACCATGAATGGTTGATTGGAAATGATTGATTGTGATTGAAATCCCAATAGGATTAGAATATGGGAAAATTCGTCTGTGTACGAACTAGATATTGAAAATCCCCATTGTAAAAAACCGCGAGGTTTTAAGGTATAGCGAGGAGCCGTACTAGGGACAGTGCCGGTTTTAACTACCCTGCCGTTATGCTGCCAAAATTTTCAATAATATTCATGTGTTAGAATTAGTTTTATGTGTTGAAACTATATTCGTGTGTTGAATAGAAATGCATTTGTTGAGTAGAATTCATGTGTTGAATGAAGTTCACGTGTTGAATAAATTATTTGAAAGATAAAAATCACATTTTTATTATATATATATAGGCTATATCAAATATTAGCATTTTAAATAAATTGTTTTAACACCAAAAATAACATTTTTACCTTATGTATAGACTACATAAAATAATCGTGTTTTGAAATAAATTGTTTTACAATAAAAATCACATTTTTATTATATATATAAACTATAGGAAATATTCATGTGTTGAATAAAGGACTAGAATGATAAAAATCATATTTTTATCGTATGGGTGAAGTCGAAAACGTTCATGTGTTGAATATAAAGATTGAACAATAAAATCTACATTGTTATTGTGAATATGAAGTGCTAAAAATATTCACGTGTTGAATAAATATTTTTGATGATAAAAATATCATTTTTATCATGTGAACGACTTGCTAAAAATACACAAGGGTTGAAATAAATATTTGTTTGATAGGAATATTATTTTTGACATGTGTATGAACTAAATAAAATAGTCATGTGTTGAGAGATATTTGGCTAAAAATATCATTTTTATGCGAAATATGAAGTGTTAAAAATGGTGATGTGTTGAATAAATATTTCTAACGATAAAAATATAATTTTTATCAAATATATGAAAAGAATATAGTTTTGAAATTGAAGAAAGAATTATATTTATATATATAAAAATATAATTAAAATAAATCGAATAACGAAGCTGTAGTTCGTGTTTTGAAACCGTGATTTCAAACGACTAGTGCGGGAGATCCGACCATTAGATTTTCCCGAAACCGAAACCGTTGGGTTCGCTTTGGAAATATCTTTCCAACGACACCCACTGTGCGAAGATCCAACGGTTGGATTGTCTAGAATGTTTAATTCAAATCTGAAAAAAAAAATAGCGCCAAAATCGATTATATTTATATATATACAAATATAATTAAATTAAATCGAATAACGATGCTGTAGTTCGTATTTTGAAATCGTAACTTCAAACGATTAGTGCGGGAGATTCGACCGTCGGATATTCCCGAAACTGAAACCGTTGGATTCGTTTTGAAAAGATCTTTCTAATGATATAAAATTTGTGAAGATCCAACGGTTAGATTTTCAGATATGTGTAAATCAAATCTGAAGAAAAACAGCGCCACGGCCGTGTTATGGCCTGAAGCGTCGTTTGAATGAATTAGCTATTTTTAAATAAATAAAAATAGCGATAAATCATGATAAAATATTATAAACGATATGGAATGGAAATAAACTGAATCTGCTCGGTTTATCTGATATTTGATGGTTGAATGTGTTTGGCGTGAAAATTACATCAAAGAACAGAATTAGTGATATCGAAAATTTTAACCATTGAAATGAATTGATTTGAAATTCTAAATAAACATGAATTATTTGAAAAGGCCGAGTCGATTCTCATTTCAAATAATTGATCGACGAGTGAAAGTCGAAGATATGAAGATGGTGCAAGACTGATGATCTTCACGTCGAATGGGGGGGTGCTACTGATGCTCATGATAGGAGTAGCTACCTTAAAGGGGCTTAAGTAGTTGCCGTCCGGACGTACTTGTTGATTGTACAGATATGCGAGGTATTGAGTGCCTCCGGTTTCGTTCAGACCCAGAACGAACGTGCAAATGGACTTTGTGTCTGACATTGGATTTTGTTCTGTACTGATTGATCTCTATTAAATATATATCTGTTTGGCAGCGGAGAATTTATTCTCTTGCTTAACGCCCTTCCCTAAGACGTACGAGCTCAGAGGTTATATATCGATAGAAATCGGTCGCATGGAGTGAATTGCCTATGTGGCATGCCTAAGTGGCAGATGATCAAGGCTTCTGTTGAAAAGAAAAGTTTTGTGGTTGATGATCAAAGCACGGCCTGTGTGGCATAGCTTTGTGTATAGCGTTGTTTCGCGAGCCTCACACCCCGGTACGAGCCAGAAACGGGAGAAGGACCTCAGGGAGGACATACGTTTCCTTCTAGCTAGGAGTGGTGCCTTGGGTTTTGCACGCCCGGGTATTTTACTTATGTGGATGAGGGAAAGCGAGGCCTCGATTTGCTTCGGTCTCTTCGGAGTCGATGGTATGGTCGGATATGACCAGTGACGCCCCATACGGCGGGGAAACGTATTGTTCAGGAATTTTAATCCACATCGGTGGACTGGCCCTGACGATCCAAGGTGCAGTTGCGGCTGTTCCTGAGACACGGGCTAGAGCGTCTCGAATTCGGTAAGAACTATCTTTTGCCTTGGTTCATGACGGAAATCCAATTTCCGAATACGATACTATGCGGTTTTGATTGTATATGTATATATATATGGCTACATGATATATGGTACCAATGCCGTCTATGATTGATAGTTATGATTGAAGTTGTTTTTGAAATATATATACACTAGCAATAATATCAAATGATTCGTTTTGCTCGTATCAAGCATATTTTGGCCATTATAATGTAAAACTCTATCCTCCGGTTTGTGTTGCATTGTGTGATGGGAACTGAGTCTTATAATGGCTTCATTTTTATAAAAAGAATTGCGATATTTAAAAGATTTACTTGTTTTAAAGCAATGGCAATCCAATGGAGTAAAACCGTTCCACGAAAGTGGCGTGGTCCTGTGATTAGCCATATTGTAAAATGTGTTAAGTAGATTTCTCATACCAGTCCCATGACTGACTCGTAGTTTGTTTCACTTGCAAACTCGGGTGCCCCTTTTTCTACACGGGCAGACTTGTATCCAGGTTTTAGCAGGCTCTTTCTGAATAGCTGGAGCTGAAGATGGATTCTATCATTTATCTCTTTTTATGTTGTTCAGCTCCTATTGTACATATTATGTTTGTTTTCCGCTGTAGACATTTATGTATAGTTGAACTGTATTTTGTACTAAGTATGATCCTGTATACTGTGTAACTCTGATGATTATGTTTATCCAGTGTATTCTATTGTACAGTATCTGGTGTATTTATTTATTTTTGTACTGCTGTTATCTGTTTATGTGCTATATTCCAAAGATTACCCTTGCCACCATCTTATCGGGGTTTGGGGTCGTCATAAACTGGTATCAGAGCTTTGGTTAAGCTTAGTTCTGGAATATAACATATTAACGAACTCATTAGAAATAGAACCAGTAGTGTTCTAGGACGAATAACTCATTACATATAGGTTCAGTAAGGTCCTAGTATGAGTATAGTAGAATGAAATACACCTCAATAGACACATTTACATTCAAATATATGTTTCTATGCTTTATAATATCTTTTCTGTTGACCTGACACTTAGTCTGCTATTTGCAGAAGTACTAGAAAATGAGTGTCAAAAACAGAAGAAGGAATACAGAACCAGATCTAGAAGCTCAATTAAAGAAATATTGAAATCTGGGTGGAGTATCATTCTCGGGCAATGAATCCATTAGTCAAACCCAAAATTGGATGTGTTCTGCTGAAAGAATTCTTGAGCGTCTCCAACTAAGAGATGATCAGAAAAGATTACTGGCATCTTGGACACTCAAAGACGAAGCTTTATTCTGGTGGGAAACAGTTATTAAGGATGATATAGAAAGTAATATTTCCTGGGATAGATTTAAAGAAATTTTCCAACAAAGATTTACTCCTCTAGAAGCAACTGAGCGGTTAAGTGATGAATTCTGCTATCTGATACAAGGAGATATGAATATTCCAGAATATCATAAGAGATTCAATGAACTTTCTCATTTCGCCCTGCATCTAATTCAAGATCCAAAGAGGAAGAATCTGAGGTTTATTAATGGTCTTCAAAGAAATTACCAGAATAAAGTAATGGAGCATGTGAAGCTTCCTTTTTCTGAAATGATATACACGGCTTATCAGTATGAAGATCTAAATAATAGAGGTCTTTTAGTCGACGAAGAGGAAGTCAGTTCGGGCAACAAAGGGAAAACTGAAACTGATAGCCCAGAGACGAGTACACAGCCTGGGGCCAGTAAGACGTCTAAAGTCAGAAAGAAGCCTAGATTAAATCGAGAAAAGGTTATATCTGAGAAAGGACCAGCAACAACTGCCACCTGCTCAAATTGTAATCAAAAAGGGCATTTGGCGATAAATTGCGGACCCTTAAAGAAACGAATGAAGGGTAAATTTAAATCCAAGAACAAGTTTCAAGAGAATAGAAGATGTAATCTTTGCCATCGGGCTGGCCACGTAAAGCAAGATTGTCGGCTATTAAAGGAATCGGAAATAGTACAAGTGAATGAAGTAGCAGAAACATCTGAACCTTCATCTAGCCAGGGAAGGCCAGATGTTTTAGAAGGCACGCTTACGGTCAAAGATATTCCGGTAAAAGTACTGTTTGATACAGGCGCGTCGCGAAGCTTTGTTGCAAAGAATACGATTAAGAAACTGGATTTGAATTTGAAGAAGCTCAAAGCACCAATGACTGTTCATAATCCGGTTGGGGGTTCCCTTGATCTTAGTTGGGTATGTGGAATGCCTGTCTCTTTTTCCCGTTATCGCTTCCCCAGTATCGCGATCGTCATGAATTTTACAGAATTTGATCTTATCTTGGGTTTAGACTGATTAACCAAATATGAAGCTGAGGTTAAATGCGCCGACAGAGTCGTTAAGGCGAACATTAAATCAGGTGACTATATAATCATTCCCTGTGAAGGTCAGAATTCTGATAGAAAGGATTCTGGGCAGCTTTAGATGTTTCTCCTGCTCAAATAGAACCTGTTCCCGTTGTTACAGAGAATATCTCAGTCGACATAGAAAATAATCCTGTTGTCAAGAACTATGCGGATGTGTTCGAAGAAGTAGTTAGCTTACCTCCGCAGAGAGAAATCGATTTTAAAATCTCCTTAGTTCCGAATGCAAGGCCAGTAGTTCACGCTATTCGAAGAATGACCTTGAAAGAGAAAGAAGAGATAGACAATCAAACCCGACAACTTGTATGGAAAGGTCTAATCAGGCCTAGTTTCTCTGATTGGGGAGCAGCAATGGTATTTGTCCCAAAGCCAGACGGTACTCTCAGACTATGTGTAGATTATCGTGACTTGAATAAGCAGACGCTGAAAAACAAATATCCATTACCGCGAATTGATGATTTGTTGGATCGATTGAATGGCGCGCAAGTATTTTCACGAATGGACTTAGCTACAGGTTTCCATCAGCTTCGTATTGCTGAAGAGTTTGTTCCTTTGACAGCATTCAGATGTCCAGACTTATTCTACGAGTGGTTAGTAATGCCATTCGGCTTATGTAACGCTCCAGCGTATTTTGTCGATCTAATGAACCGGGTTTCAGAGGAGTATTGAATAAATTTGTTCTGGCTTTCATTGATGATATATCGATCTTCTCTAAATCAGAAAGCGAGCACGAAAAACATTTGGAACAAGTGTTAGAAATTCTCAGAAAGAAGGCTTTGAAAGCAAAGTTTTCCAAATGTATATTCTGGCAAGAAGAAGTCAAATTTCTTGGCCATGTCGTGTCAAAACAAGGAATTTCAGTGGATCCCAGTAAAATCACTGCTATTCAGAATTGGAAACAGCCTCGTACACCTACGGAAGTTAGAAGTTTTCTCGGATTGGCTAGTTATTATAGGAAGTTCGTTAAGAATTTTTCGAAGATATCCAGTCACTTAACAAAGCTTACTAAGAAACATTCGAGATTCAACTGGACTCCCGAATGTGAGGCAGCTTTCCAGGAGCTGAAGTTGAAATTGACGACTGCTCTAGTGCTCACAATTATTGACGGCAATCAGGATTTAAAAGTCCGGACCGAAGCTTCTAAAGAAGGACTTGGTGCAGTGTTAATGCAAAGAGGCCATGTAGTCGCTTATGCTAGCCGTCAATTGAAACCGCATGAAAAGAATTATGTAACTCACGATCTTGAATTGCTAGCGATCGTATTTACTATGAAAATATGGAGGCATTATCTATTGGGTAAAAAGTTTGAATTATACACTGATCATCAGTCATTGAAATATTTATTCACCCAGAAGGATCTGAATATGAGACAGCAACGTTGGTTAGAATTTCTTACGGCATATGATCTTGATATCTTATATACACCGGGGAAGGCTAATGTTGTGGCTGATGCTCTCAGAAGAAAGAATGTAATTATCGTCAGTCTTATCATCACGCCTTCATTGATTGATAATATATCTTCTCTTCAAAAGGATGATCACTTCATTCAGAAGATCCGAGAGAGAATTCAGAAAGGCGAGCCTTCGAGTTTTCAGATAGATAAAGAGGGGACTCTTAGGTTGAAAGGCCGAATATGTGTGCCAAACATTCCTGAACTCCGGAGAGAAGTATTAGATGAATGTCACAAAGCCAAGCTTAGTATCCATCCAGGAGTGAGCAAAATGTACAGTGACATCAAACGCACTTTCTGGTGGAAGTCTATGAAACGAGACATTTCTGTATATGTTAGCCGGTGTTCTACTTGTCAACAAATCAAAAGCGATCAGCAAAAGCTTGCTGGATTGTTGCAACCATTGGAAGTTCCAGGTGGAAAGTGGGAACAAATTTCTATGGATTTTGTAGATGGTTTGCCCAGGACCAGGAAAGGAAATGACAGTATTTGGGTTATCATAGATCGTTTCACGAAGACCGCCCATTTCATACCTATCAAATCGAATAGAACCGCTCAGAGTCTGGCGCAGATTTATTTCAAGGAAATTGTTAGACTGCACGGAGTTCCCATGACCATCGTTAGTGATCGTGACCCGATTTTTGCTAGTAAATTCTGGGAAGCATTCCAAGCAGAATTGGGAACAAAACTGAACTTGAGCACCGCATATCATCCTCAAACAGATGGTCAAACTGAGAGGGTGAATCGTATTCTTGAAGATTTATTGCGGGCTTATGTTATTGATTTTGGCGGATCATGGGAAGACCATTTGCATTTGGCCGAGTTCTCATACAACAACAGCTACCAAGCGAGCCTGACAATGTCACCATTCGAAGCACTGTATGGTAGACCGTGCCAATCTCCTGCTTGTTGGGTGGAACCTGGTAATAGACTCGTTTTAGGACCCGATATGATTCGCGAGGCTGCGGACAAAGTCAATTTCATTAAGAAACGATTACTGGCCGCTCAAAGCCGACAGAAAAGCTATGCAGATAAGAGGAGAAGAGATATATCATTTGCTGTTGGCGACATGTATATTTGAAAGTATCTCCGATGAGAGGAGTAATCCGGTTTGGTAAAACAGGGAAATTGGCGCCCAAATTTATTGGCCCGTTTCCTATTCTAGAACGGATTGGAACTCTAGCTTATAGGGTTCAATTGCCTGATTGATTGCCTGGAGTACATAATGTATTTCACGTATCTCAACTTCGAAAGCATGTTCATGATCCAGACTTGATCATGGAAGAAGCAGCGCAATGGGATATAGAAATTACTCCAGAATTGGCTGTGAGAAGAAGCCGCTAAAGATTATTGGCAAAGAAACCAAAGAACTGAGGAACAAGAAGGTTCACTTAGTCAAAGTGCAATGGAGTGGAGATCCACGAGATTGTACTTGGGAAACAGAGGAAAGCATTAAGGAAGCCTATCCTAAGTGCAGGGTGGATATCTCTGATTGACTCTGGTGCAAGGTACATTTACTATATCTTTGCATTACCATTTTGTTCTCTACTTTGCTGTTGTTTTCTTTTCATGCATGTAAACTTTTTAATTTTGTAGTCTGAATGATTTCAAATGAGTATATGAATTATTTGGAATATTTTTGAAAAGTTAAAAACAAATTGATTGTTGGTTGCGTTATGTGATTGTGAATTTGATTAATTAAATTATTAGAATGATAGTTAAATTAATCAATAAGAGAATGATGTTAAATATATGCAAGTGAATTAAGTATTGAACTAATTTAGAAACAGATAGAAATATATACGTGTGCATTATATATGTGTGAACAAGTTATGGATAAACAGCTAAGCAAAGGAATAAAATTGTTTGCCTGACAAATAGGTACATGTTTATTGTATTTCTTGGGATTTGATGATTTTATGAGCCGATTGGCTAGCCGCTTAACTTCTTCTTTTTCTTTTGATTGGTGAGGGCCATGGGAGGCTATTTGAAATATCCCCAAGCCCCCCGTACAAAGGAGGTTATGGCGAAATTTTTCGAAAATTTAGGGTGTTAGCCAAATTTTTGAAGAATTTGAAAATTCTTAAGAAACTGAAAAGTTGGAGAATGGAAGCCAGATTGAAAGTAGAGTTGGTTAATTAAACCACTTTCGACTTTGTTCCTTTTCGGGGATGAAAAGTTTTGAGTGGAGAAGATTGTAACAACCAGGAAAATCTGAGCCAGTTTAAAATTTTTAATTTGGCTAATTTATTGGATTTTAGATATTTAAAATAAATATTTTATATAATAACGATGAAAAGTAAGTTTGAATCGACGTTTGAAAGTAAATATAATTACTTTAAATTATAATCAAGGCCTGAAATGGCGCGGCAGTTTCAAATTTTCAATTCAAACTTTGACTATCTGTACCGGGTGCAAAATAAAACGGATTTTAGTGAAACCAAAAATATTTAAATCTGTTAGTGAATATCTTTCAAACGAATCTGAAAAATCGAAGTTTCATAGCGGGAGTCAAAAGTTATGGCCAAATGAATTTTCAGAAAGGTCGCTATAGAGAATATATCGTCCTTGAAAATAGACATTTTCAAACGACCTCGGAATTCGACGAAACAACTTTTGTTGGATCTGGGATGTCAAATTATTGCTAGGTTTCAAATTCCATAATATTTGAAGTTAGTATGTGAGCGTGGCAAAAGAAATATGTTTGGTGAATTTTTGTTAAATTGGATCGACCAGAAAATGGACATTTTCAAATAGTCTCAGAATTCGACGAAACTAGTTTTGTTGGGACCGTATCATCAAAACATAGCTAGATTTACTTTTTTGGAATTTTTGTGATCAGTATGTGGCCCCGGCAAATTGAAATGTATGTTCAAACCAAATATTGAATGTTTTATATTTTAATTTGAAGGAAAACTGACTGAAACAGTCGAATGGGCCTACGAAACATATCCCATTGTGTTCGGAATGGGGGTATTTAGCTAGGGATGACAGTCATTGGGTTTGGATTGGAGTTCGTATGAGAAAAGGGGTATTTTCGAATTTTTAAAAATATATAAATAAAAAGAAAAATCTGATTGGCCCTCACTCTTTTCTCTCTCACCGATCTTCTACTGCGCACGGTGGAAAGTTGTTCAAACCTTCTCTCCTCGATTCCTCTCAATCCGCTCAAAATTAGACCTCCATCCTATTGGGCATTTTGTAGTGCTTGTCGAGATCTTCAAATCCATACCAAGTTTGATTTTTTTTCACTGAGTGTATCGCCATAATCACCTCCATGAAGATCGCCGTTTCAAACCGCCGCCGCTATAGTGCATCGCACCCGATCGCTCCATCACCTGGAGATGCGCCTCTCCTTGCTCTTCCTCGTGGTGAAGGCCGATCAACGTATTGTTGCACGGATTTCAAGGAAATTCATGACCTAGTTTTGAAGATTTTCAGAGAGGTACGGCTGTATATTATTTAAACTATTCTATAGCACTTTAAAGCGCTACGGTTTTTGATTTCACAATAAAAATCATATCCTTTTGCTATGTTGACGAAATCCAGTGAAACAAGAGACAATGGACTCGTGAGGACGTCTTCTGCATTTTAGAAGAGACCGCATATTCTTCTGAGCCTTCTGCAATTTTTGGTGGAGTGGAACCCAATGTGAGATTTCTAATTTATAAACGATATGGAAAACAATGATGTATAAATTATATAGTCGACGTATGAGTTATATAAGCGTTGTACACCTCATGTATAAGCGTTGTTCAAGTTGTATGTTCAATGTATAAGTTATATATGCGTTGTAAAAATTATATATGCGTTGAAATGACATTGAAATGAGTTGAAATATATTTATATACGAATATATATATACTCCCCTCGTCCACAGACCATGGATGATATATATTGGTTGTGGTATTGTTTAGATTAGTTGATGTGAAATTTGGTGAATACCATGAATGGTTGATTGGAAATAATTGATTGTGATTGAAATCCCAATAGGATTAGAATATGGGAAAATTCGTCTGTGTACGAACTAGATATTGAAAATCCCCATTGTCAAAAACCGCGAGGTTTTAAGGTATAGCGAGGAGCCGTACTAGGGACGGTGCCGGTTTTAACTACCCTGCCGTTATGCTGCCGAAATTTTCAATATTATTCATGTGTTAGAATTATTTTCATGTGTTGAAACTATATTCGCGTGTTGAATAGAAATTCATGTGTTTAGTAGAAATTCATGTGTTGAATGAAGTTCACGTGTTGAATAAATTATTTGAAAGATAAAAATCACATTTTTATTATATATATATAGGCTATATCAAATATTAGCATTTTAAATAAATTGTTTTAACACCAAAAATAACATTTTTACCTTATGTGTAGACTATATAAAATAATCCTATTTTGAAATAAATTGTTTTACAATAAAAATCACATTTTTATTATATATATAAACTATAGGAAATATTCATGTGTTGAATAAAGGACTAGAACGATAAAAATCATATTTTTATCATATGGGTGAAGCCGAAAATGTTCATCTGTTGAATATATAGATTGAACAATAAAATCAACATTGTTATTGTGAATATGAAGTGCTAAAAATATTCATGTGTTGAATAAATATTTTTGATGATAAAAATATCATTTTTATCATGTGAACGACTCACTAAAAATACACAAGGGTTGAAATAAATATTTGTTTGATAGGAATATTATTTTTGACATGTGTATGAACTAAATAAAATAGTCATGTGTTGAGAGATATTTGTGTTCGCTAAAAATATCATTTTTATGCGAAATATGAAGTGTTAAAAATGTTGATGTGTTGAATAAATATTTCTGACGATAAAAATATCACTTTTATCAAATATATGAAAAGAATATAGTTTTGAAATTGAAGAAAGAATTATATTTATATATATATATATATATAATTAAAATAAATCGAATAACGAAGCTGCAGTTCGTGTTTTGAAACCGTGATTTCAAACGACTAATGCGGGAGATCCGACCATCGGATTTTCCCGAAACCGAAACCGTTGGGTTCGCTTTGGAAATATCTTTCCAACGACACCCACTATGTGAAGATCCAACGGTTGGATTGTATGACATGTATAATTCAAATTTGAAGAAAAACAACGTTAGAATCGATTATATATATATATATATATAATTAAATTAAATCGAATAACGACGTTGTAGTTCGTATTTTGAAATCATAACTTCAAACGATTAGTGCGGGAGATCCGACCGCCAGATTTTTCCCGAAACTGAAACCGTTGGATTCGTTTTGAAAAGATCTTTCTAATGATATAAAATTTGTGAAGATCCAACGGTTAGATTATCAGATATGTGTAAATCAAATCTGAAGAAAAACTGCGCCACAGCCGCGTTATGGCCTGAAGCGTCGTTTGAATGAATTAGCTATTTTTAAATAAATAAAAATAGCGATAAATCATGATAAAATATTATAAACGATATGGAATGGAAATAAACAGAATTTGCTCGGTTTATGTGATATTTGATAGTTGAATGTGTTTGGCGTGAAAATTACATCGAAGAACAGAATTAGTGATGTCGAATAATTTAACCATTGAAATGAATTGATTTGAAATTCTAAATATACGTGAATTATTTGAAAAGGCCGAGTTGATTCTCATTTCAAATAATTGATCGACGAGTGAAAGTCGAAGATATGAAGACGGTGCAAGACCGATGATCTTCACGTCGAATGGAGGGGTGCTACTGATGCTCATGATAGGAGTAGCTACCTTGAAGGGGCTGAAATAGTAGTCGTGCGGACGTACTTGTTGAGTGCACGGATATGCGAGGTATTGAGTGCCTCTGGTTTCGTTCAGACCCAGAATGAACGTGTAAATGGACTGTGTGTCTGACATTGGATTTTGTTCTGTGCTGATTGATCTCTATTAAATATATATCTGTTTGGCGGCGGAGAATTTATTCTCTTGCTTAACGCCCTTCTCTGAGACGTACGAGCTCAGAGGTTATATATCGATAGAAATCAGTCGCATGGAGTGAATTTCCTGTGTGGCGTGCCTAAGTGGTAGATGATCAAGGCTTCTGTTGAAAAGCAAAGTCTTGTGGTTGATGATCAAAGCATGGCCTGTGTGGCATAGCTTTGTGTATAGCGTTGTTTCGCGAGCCTCACAACCCGGTATGAGCCAGAAACGGGAGAAGGACCTCAGGGAGGACATGCGTTTCCTTCTAGCTAGCAGTGGTGCCTTGGGTTTTGCACGCCCAGGTATTTTACTTATGTGGATGAGGGAAAGCGAGGCCTCGGTTTGCTTTGGTCTCTTCGGAACCGATGGTGTGGTCGGATATGACCAGTGACGCCCCATAGGGCGGGGAAACATAGTGTTCAGGAATTTTAATCCACATCGGTGGACCGGCCCTGACGATCCAAGGTGCAGTTGCGGCTGTTCCTGAGACACGGGCTAGAGCGTTTCGAATTCGGTAAGGACTATCTTTTGCCTTGGTTCATGACGGAAATCCAATTTCCAAATACGATATTGTGCGGTTCTGATTGTGTGTGTGTGTATATATATATATATATATATATATATATGGCGACATGATATATGGTACCTATGCCGTCTATGATTGATAGTTATGATTGAAGTTGTTTTTGAAATATATATACACTAGCAATAATATCAAATGATTCGTTTTGCTCGTATCAAGCATATTTTGGCCATTATAAGGTAAAACTCTATCCTCCGGTTTGTGTTGCATTGTGTGATGGGAACTGAGTCTTATAATGGCTTCATTTTTATAAAAAAGCATTGCGATATTTAAAAGATTCACTTGTTTTAAAGCACTGGCAATCCAATGGTGTAAACCCGTTCCGCGAAAGTGGCATGGTCCTGTGATTAGCCATATTGTAAAATGTGTTAAGTAGATTTCTCATACCAGTCCCATGACTGACTCGTAGTTTGTTTCACTTGCAAACTCGGGTGCCCCTTTTTCTATACGGGCAACCTTGTATCCAGGTTTTAGCAGGCTCTTTCTGGATAGCTGGAACTGAAGATGGATTCTATCATTTATCTCTTTTATGGTGTTCAGCTCCTACTGTACATATTATGTTTGTTTTCCGCTGTAGACATTTATGTATAGCTGAACTGTATTTTGTACTAAGTATGATCCTGTATACTGTGTAACTCTGATGATTATGTTTATCCAGTGTATTCTATTGTACATTATCTGGTGTATTTATTTATTTTTGTTCTACTGTTATCTATTATGTGTTATATTCCAAAGATTACCCTTGCCACCGTCTTATCAGGGTTTGGGGACGTCACAAATCTAACCTCTTGTTTGAGAGCGTTACAGTGTCAAATTACTGTGAATCTAGGCATGTTCGTTCTTTAACAATTATTCCTATTTCACGTAAATTTTAGGCGTATTATCCTTTTTACTGTAATCTAGATTAAAGTACTCTAATTTACATGTTGTCCAATTATGCCTATATTTTGTCGCATGTCCTTTTTAACATATTTTTAATTCTATTTTGAGATGTAAACATTCAACGGGTAATTATTCAAATCCAACAAGTTAAACATGTCATTTACTCAATAATATGCTACAAGTGAATCATATAATTATAACAACAGTAGTTATTGCCCATATTCTAACATGTTTGTTCAACATTTAATCATTCCAACACTTTAACTGATTCAACGTATGAATTATTCATATTAACATCTCAACTTGTTATAACAATAATTTATATTTAATCAGGCAATTTCACAATTAATAAAAGGGGAATGCTAAACGATAACATATTATTATCTAAAGGCTATAGCTTAAGCCCACTCACCTCGTAAGCTTTCCAAATCCTGGATCTGGTCCAGATATATCATTCCATGGTTTTTCCCCTAATTTGATTCAGAATTTAACAACCATGGATTCATAACTTTTTACTAAAAGAAAGAAAGAAAAAGAAGAAAGAGAAGAGAATTGAAAATAGACCAAATCTAAGAATTACCTCACTTTGTTAAGAGATCTAAACACCCATTTTCAAACATATGTTCCTCTCCTCCAGATTTAGATTCAGAATTTTACCTAAACTAATAACCTAAATTTTCTGAATAGATTAGGGGAGGAAGAAGGAAAACTACAGAGCTCCAGCGTAGCCTTAGAAATATGAGGTTTAGGGTTAGCTCAAGGTTCTTATTTATAGGTGTATCGGAGAAACCAGGTGTAATGACACGGGGAATTTGTGACCTTGGTTATCGGCATATACTTAATGTCGACTATCCAAGCATCGGAAATACCAGATAGTTAATAGAAAGAAATTAGTGGGTGATAATAGATAAGATAGAAAATTAGAATAGAAGAAGATCACAACATAATCAGAGTAACACGAATCTCACAGCGGAATGAATAAAATATAATACAACATAACTTTGAAATACAAATCTATCATTTGTATATTAGAGTACAACACTTACATCACAGCGGAAATAATAATAGTTATAAAATGCTGCTGAAGCCTCCTGCTCCAAACTCCATCTAGTATATTTGTAAATCCCGACTACTTGATTGCCCGTACAAAATTGGGCACCCAAGAGTTTAGGGAAACAAAACAAAATAAACTCTGGGTCAGTCATGTGATTTGTGTGAGTAAACTCCAACCATTTGTTTAATTTTTAAAATCCTTTTAAAAGAAAGAATAATCGTAAGACTAATCCACACATAAACACCGATGGTTTTTACCTTACGACTACTCAAAATATTCTTTATATCCCAACTCTTCTAATATTATAATAATGTCTAAATCAAGTAAATAACAACCTAGTAGAACGCTTTCATCTCACGTTCTACATATATAATATATAATCAAAAACCGCAAACTCTTATTGGGTAATGGATTTCCAACTATTACAAGGTATGGAACCACCTTCCGATCAGTGTACTCTAGAAGCGATACACTGGAGTTCAACAAGAACATCTTGTAACTCGGCCACACATGACCGGCCATTCATTTCGCTTGAATGTTCCGAATATATTGTCACCTTACGGTTGGTATACCAAAATAACCATTCCCGGGAGATACAGAATTAAAAGAAGTAACAAATATGAATATTCTATAGATGGTGACAATATACCCTAATTGGGTGCGACCTACTCAGCCATGCTGCCTGCCCGATTGCTGTCATTTCCCAGTTGATGAGGCTTGAGGTCGTATCTTTTAATAGATCACTCCTTCATTTACTTTGAATGCCACATCGTCATACCGTCAAATCACAAATTAATTTCCCTAAAATACCATGGGTGTAAGCTAAGAGAAACGAATTCCTCCACCGCTAACGTAAATACGTTTGAAACGATCAACTTACCCAATCTACCAAATATACTCTGTCAGACATTCGTCCATTCAACTTGTCCTGGGACTGGACAACCCGAAGGCACTATTCTGTAAATTCATCTTAGGCAATTTCTACCTAGGATTTACTGAATATCCCTTGCATAACTCCGTCTTCAAATATCTTCATCATATTTGATTCGCAATGCTGATTCCATATGGAGTGGTTTTCAAATAATATATCTGATCCCGGTCTCTCCTTATTGACAACGGAAATGGTCAAAATATTTGAAAGTCGGTGATTTAACTATCAAAGGAAATCATACGTACAAACAACGGTCGTATTTCCAAATGGAAATCTTACCAATCAATCATCATTTTATTTCCCAGTTTCCCATTTATCGTTTCCATATATTCATAAATTTCTTGTTTTCTAAAATTAGAAAATATACGCTATTTTCTTTGGAAAACGTTTCCACTTCTGATTCACGCATCACTATCTTCGCACATCTATCAGTCCTAACTGTAAACTAGTAAGAGAACAACTTGCCAAGTATAAAGCCCGAAGGCTGAAACCAACATCAGATCGATACCCAGAAAGCCATTCAACTCAACTAATTTCCAGTCAGTTTCTAATTCCAGTAATTCCATTTAAATTCCTATTTCAAACCCAATTCCCTTTATAAATATTTTATTTGCAGAATATTTACTTTAATCAATTTTTCACATAGAATACGAATAATATTTCTTAATATAATCAAACAGTTTGATTTCGTATTTAAAAAACAATATCTCAAACCCAAATTCTACATATATTTTTATTTGTAGAATTATTCATACAAATCTCCTTTTTATTTATAACACTTAAATCTCATTTATAATTTCCTTTATATAATTCTATTTATTCTATATAAATCCTTTTATATAATTCTATTTATTTTATATAAATCCTTTTATAATTCTACTCATTTTATATAAATCCTTTATATAATTCTATTCATTTCCCAAATATTTCCTTAATTATATTTTCCAATATTTGTTTTCCAAATATTATCTTTTATAATATCCTATTTATTTCATATATAAATATTTCATTTTCAATATTCACTTTGAAAATTCCCTTTTTACATTCCAGTATTTCATATGGTATTTAAAATACCAAATAACATGACCAGTGTCATCATAATCAATCACAGATTATATATCACATCATATGTCACAATATATGAAAACAAACAGTATTATAAATATTGAGGAATCCAGTTGGATCCCTTCAGCCTGTTTCCCTGCAACCACAGATGTTAAACAATATAAATAACATCGATTTCATTTCAATATGAAATATTCTGATAAACAGAATCAATATTTGATTAACGATATATATATATATATATATATATATATATCGTTATTTATAATTTCAACCAATAAATCAGCAATTCAACCAAACAACAATACACAGCAATCAACCATCATTTATCAATTCTAAAAATATAACTGGGTAGAGTTAGTGAGATTTACTCACATTGGATAATCATCGTTATATAACGATAACTGTCGATTGATTCAGACAGACAATTTATTTATCCATAAATTGTAGCGAGCTCCAATTCACTCCCAGTCAGTTCCATTGTGTAGCCGCCTTCCATACATCCCATCAGATCCTATTTTGTTCAATTCCGATACCGTATGATAAAGTTATATAATTTACAAAATTTTAAACAATTTTAAATCAACTAATTTAATTTTCATTGGGCTTAACCTTGTTAACCCGGCCCAAAACCAATTTGCACCAGAAAAATCCATCTTCCTCATCAAAATATCTTGTAGCCTGCTCCTCCATTGACGCAATGTCCTTCCATTAACACTTCACCTTCTCTCCTTGATTCAACAAACTAACTACACCAGGTTCTTTCTCTTCAAACTCCCTTCCTCCTCATCGCTTCAAACTCCAACCCTAGCTCATCCAATACAACGCGACATTGACCTGCTGTACTCGCCATTTCCATTTCCCTTCCACCTCATTCTCTCCATCCGCACTACCGAATCACACCAAACCACCACCAGTCTCATCTCCTTCGATTTCTCTATCACTTCATATCTTATATGCACCATTCGAGCTCACCCTCCCACTTGCGATTTCCTGCTACCACCGTGACAATACTATGCAACCACCGAATGAAAAAAACATGGAATCCTTCCAAACTTTGCACACCGGTGCGGTTTTCTACGATAAACCCAAACATAAAACCCAAATGTCAAATCACTGCTAAAATTTCCAGATTTCATGAACCCTAGACTTCGCTACACATTTGCAGTGAACGGATATTACGTCGAGTCAGGAAAAACACACCTAGAATTGAAGCCCTTGCCTTGTTGAATCCATTTCTACACATTTTTTAATTTATACAAATTTGTATGAATTTATTTTGATTTTTCAAATATAAAATTTTACTGTGTGAAGAAAGATGAGATCAGCGGAAGTTTGGTTGACCAGAGGAATGAAGAGATTAGGTTTAGAAATAGTGTAGGCTATTTATAGAAAGATTTTAATATTTTTATATTCGAATTTTATATTTATTTATAGGCAACCGCTATTTGTTTTGATGTTTAAAAATTCGTGTGATCACATACAACATCCAAAAATCATGAAAATGGGCATGCAGCTAAAGTTCGATATTACGGACCCAATGAATCTTGTTTCATCGAATTCCGAGTCCGTTTGCTCACACAGCGTATTTTTAAAGTCAAATTATTGACTATTTTTCACATTAAAAATCCCATAGGGCCACATACCGACTCCAATAATCACGGAAATTGAAATCTAGCAATAATTTAATATTCCGGATCCAACACAATTAGTTTCGTCGAAAACGGAGGTCGTTTGCGAAAATGGCTATTTTTAAAGCTTTAAATAAACCCATTTAAATATTAATATGTTTAAAAATAATTAAATTAAATATTTATAAATAAATATTATTGTACATATTCACAATAGAATATCATACAGCTCCACAATATTCCTATCTGAATTTATAACTCGATATTTCAAATCCAGTGTTAAATCGATACCCAATTTATATTAAAAATCCTTTTATGATATAAATAAAATGTTATAAATTATAAAGGAACTCCATAGCGACTTTTCAAAAATTTAATTTGGATATAACTCACAATCTACATGATGAAATCTCGATTTTTTCCCCTCCATTAGCAAAATATACTTCACCAGCTCCGAACATTTCTTATTTCACAGAAATCCAGCTTAAAACGGATTCTATATATTCGTTTAAAGTTCAAATCGCCAAATTACGAACTACCGCGCCATTACGGGTTTGATTTAAATTATATAATAATTAATATGTTCAAACTTTGTTTAAATAATAAATTCGTTATTATAATTCAACTCTAAACTGAATTAAATATTATAAACAATCCAATTCACACAATATTGTGAATTCTACTATTTCTGACTATTTCAGAATTAAATATATTTTTATATTATTTATATTAATTAAATATTCAATATTATTTAATTAACTAACCATTTAAATCTCTAAATTACTTTTTAAATAATTAAATTAATTAATTATTATATCGTAAAAATATGGGACGTTACATTCTTCCCCCCTTAAAATAATTTCGTTCTCGAAATTGCTAAGGTAGAAAACAAACCCTATTGACTGGGTAGTTTTTTGTTTACTTATTAACTTTAGTTTTAACTAAACCAATTTAATTTCAATTAAATTATTAATTTATTCCTACTAACGAAAATTTTCAAAAATCCTGAAAATTTTCTAACACCTTAAATTTTCAGAAAATTTCGCCAACACCTCCTTTGTACAACACAATCGGTACAACTACAACTCACCTCTCTAGGCCTTCTCCAACCCATAAGAAAATCAAATAGTTAAGCGGCTTGCCAAACAGGCTCATAAATCTCATGCTTATACCAAATATAAACTTGTACCTTTTTGTCGGGCATATCATTATATCCTTTCCATCTGTTACCAATTCTGCATATACCAATACCTTTCCCAATCAATTCATCCTCAGTACAAATTATTTTCTCATCCAAGCCAATCTTATTTCAACTCAAATTCCATTCATGATTCCAAACTCTTAACTCATCAATCCAATACCAGTTCAGATTCCTATTCACAATCCAATTTCATTCAATATCTTTCTAATCCAATTCAATTTTCAGTTAATTGGTTTCAATTCAATTCTAGCTTGGTTTCACAAATTTCTATTTAAATTTGTTTTTAATTCTAACAGTCTGCTTCTGGTAGTTTTTAAATAGCTTAGCTTTTCAAAAATCAAATATTCCTTTTTAGAGTTCAAAACAACTTGCTTTTCTCAAAACAATTCAAAATGAATACCTTTGGTAGTAATCCGTCACTTAGAAACTCGAAAATGAACACCGACGATGCTCGGATCATCATCGAAATTATTTTCCAGCGACCGAAGTGAGTTCAATACTATATCACTTTCAAAACCATTTTTAAACACTTCCAAATACATTTCAAAATACTATTCACAATGTTTGTAAAACAATTTAAAATCTCCTAGGATTTTAAAATTCTCATATATTTAATCCAATTTCATTCGCAAGTACATTTCCAGGGTTTTAATTTCAATTCTAATTTAAATTCAGATTTAATCCACTTGATTTCATATATTACACTTATATGAATTCTGATTGGTTATTTACATAATCGTTTCAATTATAACCTTAATTGATTAGAATAATAACCAACACACCCAATATACTATAATATTTCCAATATCTATACTTTCTTTTATATCAAAATATAACTTGGGTAAAATTATTTCATTTACCCTTCTTTCAAAACATACAGTATCGGTTCATCGTATTCGAGTGTTTATAAACCCCTATCGATACAGTGGATCAAACTAATCGACCAGAACCCATAAACAACTCAACCAATAAATCTCCACAATATAAAGCAATTTTTTTAAAATCTACAAGTATGTTCTCTCGTATATATACACTCAAGCTCAATCTAGGGTATTACTAACCCTATCTCTATCGAGTTACGCCATAGAGCCAAGGTAATTACTTAACCTTCAGCTCTGATACCACTGTAAAGACCCGAGGAATCTGCGACCTTGGTTATCGACATATACTCAATGTCGACTATCTAGTCACCGGAAATACCAGATAGTCAATAGAAAGTAGTTAGAGGGTGAGAATAGATAAGATGGAAAATTAGAATAAAAGAAGAAGAAGATCACAACATAATCAGAGTAATACGAATCTCACAGCGAAATGAATAAAATATAATACAACATAACTTTGAAATACAAATCCGTCGTTTGTATATTAGAGTACAACACTTACATCACAGTGGAAATAATAATAGTTATAAAATGCTGCTGAAGACTCCTGCTCCAAGCTCCATCTAGTGTATCTGTAAATCCCGACTACTTGACTGCCCATACAAAATTGGGCACCCAAGAGTTTAGGGAAACAAAACAATATAAACTCTGGGTCAGTCAAGTGACTGGTGTGAGTAAACGCCAACCATTTGTTTAACTTTTAAAATCCTTTTAAAAAAGATCGTTAGATCGATCCACACATAAAAATGAATGGTTTTTTCCATACGACTACTCAAAATATTCTTTATATCACAACTCTTCTGATATTATAATAATGTCTAAATCAAGTAAATAACAATCTAGTAGAACGCTTTCATCTCACGTTCTACATATATAATATATAATCAAAAAATGCAGACTCTTATTGGGTAATGGATTTCCAACTATGACAAGGTATGGAACCACCTTTCGATCAGTGTATTCTAGAAGCGATACACTGGAGTTCAACAAGAACATCTTGTAACTCGACCACACATGACCGACCATTCATTTTGCAAGAATATTCCGAATATATTGTCACCTTACGGTTGGTATACCAATATAACTATTCCCGGGAGAAACAGAATTGAAAGAAGTAACAAATATGAATATTCTCTAGATGGTGACAATATACCCTAATTGGGTGCGACCTACTTAGCCATGCTGCCTGCCCGATTTCTGTCATTTCCCAGTTGATGAGGCTTGAGGGCATAACGTATCTTTTAACAGAAGACTCCTTCATTTACTTTGAATGCCACATCGTCATACCCATCAAATCACAAATTGATTTCCCCAAAAATACCATGGGTATAAGCTAAGAGAAACATAGTCCTCCGCCACCACTATAAATACGTTTGAAACGATAAACTTACGCGATCTACCAAATATACTCTGTTAGACATTCGTCCATTCAAGTTGTCCTAGGACTGGACAACCCGAAGTCACTATTCTGTAAATCCATCGTAGGCAAATTCTACCTAGGATTTACTGAACAGCCCTTGCATAACTACGTCTTCAATTATCTTCATCATATTTGATTCGCAACGCTAATGCCATACGGAGTGGTTTTCAGATAATATATCTAATCCCAGTCTCTCCGTATTGACAACGGAAATAGTCAAAATCTTTGATAGTTGGTGATTTAACTATCAAAGGAAAACATGTGTACAAACAACGGTCGTATTTCCAAATGGAAATCTTACCGATCAATCATCATTTCATTTCCTAATTTCCCATTTATCATTTCCATATATTCATAAATTCCTTATTTTCTAAAATTAGAAAATATACGCTATTAACTTTGGAAAACGTTCCACTTCTAATTCACGCATCGCTATCTTCCCACATCTATCAGTCGCTAACTGTAAACTAGTAAGAGAACAACTTTCCAAGTATAAACCCCGAAGGACGAAACCAACATCAGATCGATACGCAGAAAGCCATTCAACTCAACTAATTTCCAGTCAGTTTCTAATTCCAGTAATTCCTTTTAAATTCCTATTTCAAACCCAATTCCCTTTATAAATATTTTATTTGCAGAATATTTACTTTAATCTATTTTTCACATAGAATGCGAATAATATTTCTTTATATAATCACACAGTTTTATTTCGTATTAAAAAAACAATATCTCAAACCCAAATTCTTATTATATTTTTATTTGTAGAATTATTCATACAAATCTCCTTTTTATTTCTAACACTCAAATCCCATTTATAATTCCCTTTATATAATTTTATTTATTCTATATAAATCCTTTTATATAATTCTATTTATTTTATATAAATCCTTTTATATAATTCTTAAATCCTTTTATATAATTCTATTCATTTTATATAAATCCTTTTATATAATTCTATTCATTTCCCAAATATTTCCTTAATTATATTTTCCAATATTTGTTTTCCAAATATTACCTTTTATAGTATCCTATTTATTTCATATATAAATATTTCATTTTCAATATTCACTTTGAAATTTTCCTTTTTACATTCCAGTATTTCATATGGTATTTAAAATACCAAATATCATGACCAGTGTCATCATAATCAATCACATATTATATATCACATCATATATCACAATATATGAAAACAAACAGTATTATAAATATTGAGGAATCCAGTTGGATCGCTCCAACCTGTTTCCCTACATCCACAGATGTTAAACAATGTAAATAACATCGATTTCATTTCAATATGAAATATTCTAATAAACAAAATCAATATTTGATTAACGATTTATATATATTGTTATCTATAATTTCAACCAATAAATAAACAATTCAACCAGACAATAATACACAACAATCAACCATCATTTATCAATTCTAAAAATACGTTATAAAAATATAACTGGGTAGAGTTAGTGAGATTTACTCACATTGGACGTTCATCATTAAATAACGATAATTGTGGGATGATTCAGACCGACAATTTATTTCTCTGTAAATTGTAACGAGCTCCAATTCACTCCCAGTCAGTTCCATTGTGTAGCCGCCTTCCATACGATCCCATCAGATCCTGTTTTGTCCAATTCTAACACCGTATGATAAAGTTATATAATTTACAAAATTTTATACAATTTTAAACAACTAATTTAGTTTTCATTGTGCTTAACCTTGTTAACCCGGCCCAAAACCAATTTGCACCAGAAAAATCCTTCTTCCTCATCAAAATATCTCGTAGCCTGCTCCTCCATTAACGCAATGTCCTCCCATCAACACTTCACCTTCTCTCCATGATTCAACAAACTAACTACACCAGGTTCTTTCTCTTCAAACTCCCTTCCTCCTCATCACTTCAAACTCCGACCCGAGCTCATCCAATACAACGTGACATTGACCTGCTGTACTCTCCATTTCCATTTCCCTTCCACCTCGTTCTCTCCATCTGCATTACCAAATCACACCAAACCACCACCAATCTCATCTCCATCGATTTCTCTATAACTTTATATCTTATATGCACCATTCGAGCTCACCCTCCCACTTGCGATTTCCTGCTACCACCGTGACAATATTGTGCAACTACCAAACAAAAAATGTTGAATCCTCCCATACTTTGCACACCGGTGCGGTTTTCTGCGATAAACCCAAACATAAAACCCAAATGTCAAATCACTGCACAAGTTTCCAGATTTCATGAACCCTAGCCTTCGCTACACATTTGCAATGAGCGGATATTACGTCGAGCCAGGAAAAACACACCTAGAATTGAAGCCCTTGCCTTGTTGAATCCATTTCTACACATTTTGTAATTTATACAAATTTGTATGAATTTATTTTAACTTTTCAAATATAAAATTTTACTATGTGAAGAAAGATATGAGTGGCGGAAGTTTGGTTGACCAGATGAAACACCCCACCTCCGTTAGGGTCACTCTCAAAGGGAATGCCCTAATTTTGGTGGAGGTTTATAAGTATAAGTCACAGATACACAAGACAGATATATAAAGAAACATATATCTTTGAAACAGCGGAAAACAACAGCAACTTTTATTTCATTAAAATACGTGTTACACAAACCATGCCATAATTTTTCTTACAATACTTCCAAAAACATAACATCTTCATAACTGTCTTGGTTACATTATTTAAAGAAGCATAAAAACATAAGTAAACTGCATAAGTCCCATAAGTGCTGTCAAAAGCCATAGCCCAAAACGAAAAAGATCCAAGCAATACATTCTTTCTCTTAAAGCTGGATGTGAAAACTGGTCAAGCTGCGGTATTCCCTCCCTGTGGACCTGGGGGGGGGGGAACGAAAGAAAAGAAGACGAAAGAAAAGTAGAGTCAGACATAAAGGCTGAGTAAGTCTAGGACTATTCAGTCTATGAATAAAGAATTGGGCATGATAAGTATAAACTGGAAATGGGAAAGCACTATAAACTAGGTTAAGTTGTCTAGAGTCGAATGTACTATCGTACCCCATATTAATCTTTGTACCCATATAAACTAGTTCCCAACAGGCACCCCATAATCAGGGTGAAGTGATCCATTTTTGATGATCGGCTCCTACTCGCATAGTTACATGTGTCTTACGGCCCCCGTTGTTGTAGTTACCTATGCTGGTCCCACCATAGGGTGTATCAAGTCCCATGGTGGCGGCCCGACACAATCCTAGAATGCACAGGTATACTACTGGTGCCCAGTGCCTTATTTTTCTGTGCCGGAGTGTGTGCACGCCTGCACCCCGTTAGAACCTACACTGCTGCACCACCGCCGTCGATTTGACCTCTTACAGTCAGTCCAGTAATCGTGCCCCACCCTGCCTAGTTCAGGGTATCCTGATACACCTTGTAGCGTTACTGCTGAAAAGGGTCCCCCGCTACTAGGTTTTCTATTTCTAGCCAACATGCTAAGTTGGTTAAGTGTTTTGTAAACCTAACCCCCAATCAGTCTGTACAGTTTAGCATGTTCCATTATGATTAAGTATTAATTCAATTTACTTAATCCTATCAATCCTGACTCAGCCTTAATTGTCTTATTAAAGCCTCGACTTCTCACATTAGACAGATATTGTTGTGGCTGCCTGTTGCCGGTTGGGTCCGGGCAGTCTTACGCAAAAACTCAGTCTAACCTCGGGTCTTTTTTGGGCTCCGTGTTTAACCACCCACATTGGATAGGTATTGTTGTGACTACTGGACAACCGGGCGGTTCCGGGCAGGTTTACATCACAACTCAATCCAACCTCGGGTTAAACACATCGTATTTTCTAAATTTACATATTTTGTCTCTTTTCTTTTTATATGTAAATATTTGCGGCCCATTATTCAAATTCATCTTTATTGGGTAAAATTAATTTATACCACTTAATGGTTTTTCAAGGTCATTGGCATGCGTCAAACATGCCAACACATATGTTTTATATTTTAACCCAAACGTCATTACCCCCGTTTTATACGTTCGCTACAATATAACATATGTTGGGTTTAACATTTAAACCCAACTTAGCCACAAGAAAAAGGGGAGGCTTAGAACATGGTGTTTATGTATTCTAAGAAACATAAAAAGGGGAGTGTGAACGCATGAACTTGCAACATAGCGAACTAATTAACATAAATTTGGCACTTGTGAACTTGCATTGTAATAGCATATAATCATGGCATAAACATACCTAAACATGAAATCATGGTTTTTGATCTATTCATATAATCATGGCATAAACATACCTAAACATGAATTCATGGTTTTTAAATCTATTCATGCAAACTTGCAATTGGAATGTAAATCTAACTTAATTATGTGTCACATATATTATCATATGATTTTGATAACAACATAGGCCTAAAACATGTTTTTCAATTAGACATAACACCAAACATAGTTTAGTCATGTTCATAGAGTCAACACAAGTTCACAAAGATGCTTACTTTTGTCTCTAATACAAGAGTATGGTTTTACACTTGAATCATGGTGCCAATTCCAACATAAATTCACATAAGTCATAATACCCAAATGGATCCAACTACACTAAAAGTGGTTATAATATATATTATGTTGGCATAATAGTGAATCATATACTTACATGAATCTCAAATAAACTACCACAAACATATAGTCATTTCTTTCAACATGAATCATATACTTGCAATTATCCAATAGGTGTTGAAATAAACTACCACAAACATGTAGTTGTTAACTTTCAACATGAATCACATACTTGCAAATATCCAATCGTTATACCACAACATCCCAAATTGCTTAGAATCATAGCAACATACAAATATGAATTATTATCACCACAAATCAAGTACAATTCTATTTCTCATTTTACACAAATCAAAACACAATTATTTATTCACATCGGAATAGCACTCTACTTACAACGTATGAAGAATCTTCAATTAAGGAATCTGAATTCTGAATTTGGAGATGCTATCCTTTGTTGTAGGCGTTGTTTTGATTTAGTTGTCGTTGCTTTAAGCTTTTGAATTGTCTCCTAATCATCTCTCAATTTTGACGGCTACTCCTTGTCTCTCCTCAGCAGCATGACGGTCTCATTCTCATTTTTGTTTGTATGAATTGGGGTGAGTCTTAGGTCCTTTTTATAGAGTTTGTGAATTGATTAGGACCGTCGATGGAGCTTGGATTAATATTAGCCATTCGTTTGAAGGAGAGACCAATCAGGAGCTGACACCTAGCCCTAGTGACAAGGCAAGGCTCAAAAATTCGGCCAAACACAGACTAGGCCAGCCAGGGGGTTGGGTTCGACCTGGCTTAGGGGCCAGGTCGACACGCCAGTCGACACCGTGTCGACTTGGCAGTCGACACGGGTGACCCAGGTCGACTACCCAGTCGACCTGGATAGCCCCAGGTCGACTACCCAGTCGACCTGGGTGCCTTGGGCGGGAAAATTCCCGCCCTGGCCAATCCGGCCCGATTTTGAATTTTGAATTGGTTTTTCTGAGCTGTTTTGAATTTTAAACTGAATTCTGAAACTTCCGGAGGACATATCTTCTTCATACGGAGTCCGTTTTACGCAAACTCGGACCCTATCCCAAGCAGAATTCTGAGACAAACGCAATGGCGTATCCCATTTCCCTTAATTCTTTGATTTGAAATTAATTATACTTTAATTTGTGAATTTCACTATTATAGAATATACGGGGTGTTACATTCTCCCCCACTTAAAAGGATTTCGTCCCCGAAATCTTCAAGTTCAGGAAGAATGTACATCCTAACATCCAAACATCCATCTACTCTTCTATCACACACGAGCATCCATTTTCCTTAAAAGACTTCTAATGCTTCATGATCATATACGAAGTGTGTGTACATGTACTTATCTATTGCAAAATCAGTCGGTCTACTGATTCAGTTGACCTCCTTAATGCAAATTATGTAAGTGTCATGAATCCATTATGTATGCAAATTTTCCTATTCATGATTCTACATGAGTGCACAATCATTCATATATAAATGCAACATCCATATGACAACACTTTAAACTTCAACCATATACGAATATATATATATACATATATGCATATGCAGTATGAAGTGACTGAGCCGATCTAAAACCTAAATTGTGTGTGTATATGCAACCACGAGCAACCACTAGCAATCACTTGCAACCACTTGCAATCATCATCCATAACATGTTTCAATTACATGTTTTCATCCAAAGAGTTTCTACCTAAAAGATAAGGTCGAGGAGATATACCTAAAAAGATAGATAAAAGCGCAACTTAAGGAAAAAGAAAGATCAAAGATGTACCCTCGAAAAGAAAAGGGTAGGCTGCGCGTATTCTAGCTTCAGTTTCCCAAGTTGCGTCTCCCTCGGCGTCGCTCCACTGAACTTTGACGAGCTTGACTTCGCGGTTGCGTAGCTTCTTCACTTCCGTTCCTAATATGCGGGTTGGAACTTTCCTCACGGTCGCTTCGCGTTCCACTTCAGCTTCTTCTAAGATATTTGGCTCTACCACTTCAGCAGATTCATGTAGACATTTTCGGAGGTGCGAAACGTGAAAGACGTTGTGAACTCTGGCCAGCTTTTCGGGTAGCTCTAATCTATAGGCCATTTTCCCAATTTTCTCGATAATAGGAAATGGTCCTACAAACCTTGGTGCTAGCTTTCATGTGGTTCCAAAACGAACAACGTTCCTTAGTGGAGATACCTTAAGAAAAACTCTGTCCCCAACCTCAAATTCAAGGTCGGTCCTCCTCTTGTCGTCGTAGGATTTTTGTCTGTCTTGGGCTGTCTTCATTTTTCTCCGTATTAAGTCTACTTTTTTTGAAGTCTCTCGGATCATATCTAGTCCAAGTATGAGCTTGTCAGTAGACTCCCACCAATAAGTGGGCGATCGGCACGGTCTTCCATATAAAGCTTCGAAAGGCGCCATTCCGATGGTGGCTTGGTAGCTGTTGTTGTAGGCAAATTCCACCAAAGGAAGGTGGTCTTCCCACGTCCCTCCGAAGTCAAGGACGCACAGTCTTAAAAGGTCCTCCAAAGCTCTGTTCACTCTTTCTGTCTAGCCGTCGGTTTGGGGATGATAGGCTGTGCTCAAGCATAATTGTGTGCCTACCGCTTCTTGCAGACTCCGCCAAAACTCACTTGTGAAGATAGGGTCTCGGTCACTAACAATGCTGGAGGGTATTCCATGGAGTCGATCAATTTCCTTAAGGTAAAGAGATGCTAGGGATGAGGCAGTTCTTTTACTCTTGACAGGTAAAAAGTGGGCGCTTTTAGTAAGCCTATCCACTATTACCCAAATACTAGTGTTGCCTCTTCTAGACCTAGGCAGCCCATCAATGAAGTCCATTGAGATGCTATCCCACTTCCACTGTGGGACCTCTAGAGGATGGAGCAGACCGCCAGGCATTTTCTGTTCCGCCTTAACCTGTTGGCAGGTCATACACTTAGAAACGAAATCTGCCACGTCCTTCTTCATGCCGTTCCAAAAGAAAGTTCTTTTTATGTCCTTTTACATTTTATCTCCTCCTGGATGTATCGTCATCTTGGAGTGATGTGCTTCCTCGAGAACCGTCTTTACTAAATCCCTTATCTGTGGGATGCATAGTCTTCCGTCCCGCCTTAGCCAACCCTTATCGTCGATGGAGTATCTGTTGAGGTGACTTGAAGTCTCACCCATAATTAGCCTATCAATCGTTTCCACAAGCTGAGGGTCTTCGCGTTGTGCTGTCCCTATTGAGTCCACTAAAGTCGGGCGTATTTCGAGAGATGCTAGCAAACCCGGTACAAAATTGGAGGAGGGCCTAAAGTCAAAGCTGGCTATAAACTCTAGGCTTTGTCTTTCAACAAACAACGGGCTTAGGGTTAGTTTCTTTCGGCTCAACGCGTCTGCCACTACGTTGCCTTTTCCCGGAGTGTAGGAGATCTCGAAATCGTACGAGGCAAGAAACTCCATCCATCTCTTTTGCCTCAAGTTAAGGTCCTTCTGCGAGAAAAGGTATTTCAACGATTTATGGTCAGTGTAAAGTTCGAACTTCTCACCTAGGAGATAGTGTCGCCAAGACTTGAGTGCAAAGACGATGGCGGCTAACTGAAGATCGTGGGTCGGGTAGTTCTTTTCATGAACTTTCAACTGCCTTCCACCATAAGCTACTACCCTCCCTTCTTGCATTAAGACAGCGCCTAGCCCTGTCCCACATGCATCTGTATAAACTATGAACATCTTGCTTCCATCTGGCAACATCAAAACTAGGGCTGTTGTAAGAGCCCTTTTCAATCGTTGGAAAGCAAACTCGCAATCCAAGTCCCAATTGGACACTAGATTCTTCTTTGTAAGCCTTGTGAGCGGAGCTGATATTTTTGCAAAGTCTTTGATGAATTTCCGATAGAAGCCTGCTAGCCCGAGAAAGCTTCGGACTTCTGTTGCGTTCTTTGGTGTCTTCCAGTCCTGCACCGCTACTACCTTAGCAGTGTCCACGGCTAACCCTTCTTTGGATACTATGTGCCCAAGAAACTTTACTTCCTCTCTCCAAAAGTGGCATTTGGAGAATTTGGCTTTTAGCTGATGGACTCGCAGAGTTTCCATGATTGCCCTTAGGTGCTGAGCATGTTCCTCTTCACTCTTTGAGAAGATCAAGATATCGTCTACGAAAACCACTACGAACTTGTTGAGGATTTCTCTGAACACCCTACTCATTAGGTCCACGAAGTAAGAAGGTGCGTTTGTCAAGCCAAAAGGCATGACAAGCCATTCAAAGAAGCCGTCTGGGGTTCTGAATGCCGTTTTATCGATGCTATCTTCAGCCACCCTTAGCTGATGAAAACTGGTCGCCAAATCGAGTTGGGAGAAAACAGACGCTCCTACAAGCTGATCAAACAGATCGTCAATTCTGGGGAGAGGGTGCCTATTCTTTTTCGTTAGCTTGTTGAGCTCTCTATAGTCAACACATAGACAGAGTGAACCGTCCGCCTTTGTAGCGAACACCACTGGAGCGCCCCATTCTGAAATTCTCCTTCTAATGAACCCCTTCTCTAGAAGCTCTTTAATCTGTTTACTGAGCTCCTTCCTTTCCCGTGGAGCCATGTGTCTAACGGGAAACGCAATGGGCTTTGCATTATCTACAAGATATATGCGGAAGTCTATCTCCCGCTTCGGAGGCAAGTCCTTCACCTCTTCGAAGACATCCGGATATTCCCGGACCACCCTTACCGATTGCAAACTTCAACAGAGGCATCTAGAGATTCAAGATAACTAAGCATAACCGCATACGAGGGATTACAAGTAATTTCCAGAGTGTTACCGAGTTGGGTCAGAAGCCTAACCACCCTTTTCTCACAATCTAGGATGGCACCATTACTGGATAGCCAATCCATGCCCAAAATCAAACCATATCCCGAAAAGCCCAAAACAAAGGCACTACATTTAAATTCTACGCTTAGAATAGAAATTTTCAATCCGACACAGATCATAGACAAATGAGCTGGGCCCCAATTGGGTTTGAAACAATTAAGGGGTCCTCTACCATACTAGTTTCCAGGTGCAGAGATTCTACTAAAGCAGACGAGATAAAGGAGTGTGATGCGCCAGAATCGAATAAAGTGTGAACTGGGTGATCATAAAGATAAACTACACTTTCTACAGAAGTTTCTATACCTCGTTGTTGCAGGGGTGGCGCCTCTAGCACATGAACTTGTGCCCCTGAGGTGGATCCAGCCCTCTGCCCCTACCCTCGTTTCTTTGGGCAATCCTTAGCCATGTGGCCTGTCTCACCGCAAGAAAAGCACCCACCATTCATCTTGGCCTTCTTTTTCCAGCAATCTTTCACTAAGTGCCCCACTTTTCCACAGAAATTACAATTCCTCTTCTCTTTGTTGTCTTTCCCGCCCTTCTTAAAGTCTGTCTTCTTAGGATGTAAACCCTCTTTCTTCCCTTGAGAGCTTTCTGCCTTTGTCTCCTTCTTGCCCTTATCCTCTTCGTTCAGCAATGCCATCTGCACCAACCATTCATACGTAGCTCCCATGGGTATATGGGTCATGGCCAAACTGTGTAATGGCTCATTCAATCCTTTGAAAAAGCGGAGAGCCTTCTTGTGCGGAGTGTTGACTAGGTCCAGTCCGAACCTAGCCAGCTGATCAAACTGATTAACATACTCTTTGACTGTCATATTCCCTTGCTTAAGAAATAAGAATTTTTCCAACTGAAGACTCCTTTAAGCTTCTGAGAGAAATTTAGCCTCAAACCTTGCCCTAAAGTCCTCCCATGTTTCCACTGGTCTTTCTGCATTGGTGACTTCCCACCAGTAGGAAGCCTCGCCTTTAAGTAGCCATACTGCCAGTTGTACCTTCTGCCTATCTTCTACCTCAAAGATGACGAATAAGTCCTCGGTTTCCTTCAGCCAATTCCTGGCTGCCACGAAGGACTCGGTTCCATGAAAGTCCTTTCCTCCCATAGCTTTAAAATCTTTACATATCTTAGCAAAAGTATTACCCCGCGGAGGAGGTGGAGGAAGAGGTGCTGCTGCAGCTGGATGATTTCCCGCAGCTGGGGGAGGAGGAACGGAAGGACCTGACTGAGTGGCCCTCGCTTCTAAGAATCGTCTGAACCAACCAGGTATTGGTATACCCTCTGGCAAGTTAAGTTCTTCGGACATGCTGAAACAAAAAGGGTAGATTCAAAACAAAGGATAAAAGATAGTACCTATGGCTTTGAGGGACTATGCCTTTTTAAAATAAAATAATATTTTATCTTTAAAAATGCTTCTTTAAATTTTCTTTTAGGAAATGAATTTTCAAAACTTTTTATCTTATCTGGTAAACCTATGCTCTGATACCAAGTGAAACACCCCACCACCGTTAGGGTCACTCTCAAAGGGAATGCCCTAATTTTGGTGGAGGTTTATAAGTATAAGTCACAGATACACAAGACAGATATATAAAGAAACATATATCTTTGAAACAGCGGAAAACAACAGCAACTTTTATTTCATTAAAATACGTGTTACACAAACCATGCCATAATTTGTCTTACAATACTTCCAAAAACATAACATCTTCATAACTGTCTTGGTTACATTATTTAAAGAAGCATAAAAACATAAGTAAACTGCATAAGTCCCATAAGTGTTGTCCAAAGCCATAGCCCAAAACGAAAAAGATCCAAACAATACATTCTTTCTCTTCAAGCTGGATGTGAAAACTGGTCAAGCTACAGTATTCCCTCCCTGTGGACCTAAGGGGGGAGGGAAACGAAAGAAAAGAAGGCGAAAGAAAAGTAGAGTCAGACATAAAGCCTGAGTAAGTCTAGGACTATTCAGTCTATGAATAAAGAATTGGGCATGATAAGTATAAACTGGAAATGGGAAAGCACTATAAACTAGGTTAAGTTGTCTAGAGTCGAATGTACTATCGTACCCCTTATTAATCTCTGTACCCATATAAACTAGTTCCCAACAGGCACCCCATAATCAGGGTGAAGTAATCCATTTCTGATGATCGGCTCCTACTCGCATAGTTACATGTGTCTTACGGCCCCCGTTGTTGTAGTTACCTATGCTGGTCCCACCATAGAGTGTATCAAGTCCCATGGTGGCGGCCCGACACAATCCTAGAATGCACAGGTATATACTGGTGCCCAGTTCCTTATTTTTCTGCGCCGGAGTGTGTGCACGCCCGCACCCCGTTAGAACCTACACTGATGCACCACCGCCGTCGATTTGACCTCTTACATTCAGCCCAGTAATCGTGCCCTACCCTGCCTAGTTCAGGGTATCCTGATACACCTTGTAGCATTACTGCTGAAAAGGGTCCCCCGCTACTAGGTTTTCTATTTCTAGCCAACATGCTAAGTTGGTTAAGTTTTTTGTAAACCTAACCCCCAATCAGTCTGTATAGTTTAGCATGTTCCATTTTGATTAAGTATTAATTCAATTTACTTAATCCTATCAATCCTGACTCAGCCTTAATTGTCTTATTAAAGCCTCGACCTCTCACATTAGACAGATATTGTTGTGGCTGCCTGTTGCCGGTTGGGTCCGGGCAGTCTTACGCCACAACTCAGTCTAACCTCGGGTCTTTCTTGGGCTCCGTGTTTAACCACCCACATTGGATAGGTATTGTTGTGACTACTAGACAGCCGGGCGGTTCCGGGCAGGTTTACATCACAACTCAGTCCAACCTCGGGTTAAACACATCGTATTTTCTAAATTTACATATTTTGTCTCTTTTCTTTTTATATGTAAATATTTGCGGCCCATTATTCAAATTCATCTTTATTGGGTAAAATTAATTTATACCACTTAATGGTTTTTCAAGGTCATTGGCATGCGTCAAACATGCCAACACATATGTTTTATATTTTAACCCAAACGTCATTACCCCCATTTTATACGTTCGCTACAATATAACATATGTTGGGTTTAACATTTAAACCCAACTTAGCCACATGAAAAAGGGGAGGCTTAGAACATGGTGTTTATGTATTCTAAGTAACATAAAAAGGGGAGTGTGAACGCATGAACTTGCAACATAGCGAACTAATTAACATAAATTTGGCACTTGTGAACTTGCATTGTAATAGCATATAATCATGGCATAAACATACCTAAACATGAAATCATGGTTTTTGATCTATTCATATAATCATGGCATAAACATACCTAAACATGAATTCATGGTTTTTAAATCTATTCATGCAAACTTGCAATTGGAATGTAAATCTAACTTAATTATGTGTCACATATATTATCATATGATTTTGATAACAACATAGGCCTAAAACATGTTTTCCAATTAGGCATAACACCAAACATAGATTAGTCATGTTCATAGAGTCAACACAAGTTCACAAAGATGTTTACTTTTGTCTTTAATACAAAAGTACGGTTTTACACTTGAATCATGGTGCCAATTCCAACATAAATTCACATAAGTCATAATACCCAAATAGATCCAACTACACTAAAATTGGTTATAATATATATTATGTTGGCATAATAGTGAATCATATACTTACATGAATCTCAAATAAACTACCACAAACATATAGTCATTTATTTCAACATGAATCATATACTTGCAATTATCCAATAGGTGTTGAAATAAACTACCACAAACATGTAGTTGTTAACTTTCAACATGAATCACATACTTGCAAATATCCAATCGTTATACCACAACATCCCAAATCGCTTAGAATCATAGCAACATACAAATATGAATTATTATCACCACAAATCAAGTACAATTCTATTTCTCATTTTACACAAATCAAAACACAATTATTTATTCACATCGGAATAGCACTCTACTTACAACGTATGACGAATCTTCAATTCAAGAATCTGAATTCTGAATTTGGAGATGCTATCCTTTGGTGTAGGCGTTGTTTTGATTTAGTTGTCGTTGCTTTAAGCTTTTGAATTGTCTCCTAATCGTCTCTCAATTTTGACGGCTACTCCTTGTTTCTCCTCAGCAGCATGACGGTTTCATTCTCATTTTTATTTGTATGAATTAGGGTGAGTCTTAGGTTCTTTTTATAGAGTTTGTGAATTGATTAGGACCGTCGATGGAGCTTGGATTAATATTATCCATTCGTTTGAAGGAGAGACCAATCAGGAGCGGACACCTAGCCCTAGTGATAAGGCAAGGCTCAGAAATTCGGCCAAACACAGACTAGGCCAACCAGGGGGTTGGGTTCGACCTGGCTCAGGGGCCAGGTCGACACGCCAGTCGACACCGTGTTGACTTGGCAATCGACACGGGTGACCCAGGTCGACTACCCAGTCGACCTGGGTGCCTTGGGCGGGAAAATTCCCGCCCTGGCCAATCCGGCCCAATTTTGAATTTTGAATTGGTTTTTCTGAGCTGTTTTGAATTTTAAACTGAATTCTGAAACTTTCGGAGGCCATATCTTCTTCATACGGAGTCTGTTTTACGCAAACTCGGACTCTATCCCAAGCAGAATTCCGAGACGAACGCAATAGCGTATCCCGTTTCCCTTAATTATTTGATTTGTAATTAATTATACTTTAATTTGTGAACTTCACTGTTATGGAATACACGGGATGTTACACCAGAGGAATGAGGAGATTTGGTTTTGAAATAGCGTAGGCTATTTATAGAAAGATTTTAATATTTTAATATTCGAATTTTATGTTTATTTATAGTCAACCGCTATTTGTTTTGCTGTTTAAAAATTCGGGTGATCACATACAACATCCAAAAATCTTGAAAATGGGCATGCAGCTACAGTTCGACATTGCGGACCCAACGAAACTTGTTTCGTCGAATTCCGAGTCCGTTTGCTCACACAACGTATTTTTAAAGTCAAATTATTAACTATTTTTCACACTAAAAATCCTGTACGACCACATACTAACTACAAAAATCACGGAAATTGAAATCTAGCAATAATTTAATATTCCAGATCCAAAAAAATTAGTTTCGTCGAAAACGGAGGTCCTTTGCATAAATGGCTATTTTTAAAGCTCTAAATAAACTCATTTAAATATTAAAATATTTAAAAATAATTAAATTAAATATTTATAAATAAATATTATCGTATATATTCACAATAGAATATCATACAACTCCAAAATATTCCTATCTGAATTTATAACTCGATATTTCAAATCCAGTGTTAAATCGGTACCCAATTTATATTAAAAATCCTTTTATAATATAAATAAATCATTATAAATTATAAAGGAATTCCATAGCGACTTTTTAAAAATTTGATTTGGATATAACTCATAATCTACATGATTTTTCTCCACCATTAGCACAATACACTTCACCAGCTCCGAACGTTTTTCGTTTCACAGAAATCCGGCTTAAAACGGATTCTGTATATTCGTTTAAAGTTCAAATCGCCAAATTACGAACTGCCATGCCATTATGGGCTTGATTTAAATTATATTATAATTAATACGCTTAAACTTCATTTAAATAATAAATTCGTTATTATAATTCAACTCAAACTGAACTAAATATTATAAACAATCCAATTCACACAATATTGTGAATTCTACTATTTCTGACTATTTCAGAATTAAACATATTTTCTATTATTTATATTAATTAAATATTCAATATTATTTAATTAAATAACCATTTAAATCTCTAAATCACTTTTTAAATAATCAAATAAATCAGTTATTATACTATAAAAATACGGGACGTTACACCAAGACCCTCAGATTTGATTAAAAACCATCAGAAACGTCCACGTATCGAAAAAACCTAATCTGCCAAAATCGGTCGTAGGGGGGTCGACCCTCTAGGTTGACACCCCGTTTAGGGGGTAGATGCCCCTGGTCAGGAAATCTGCCGCCTTCCCAAATTTCAAAATTGGAACCGATTTTCGAATTTTTGGACCTATTTTTGAATTTCTGAACCTAATATATATATATATATATATGTTCTTCCTGCGCGTATACAAACTTCGAATCTTAATAACTTCTTCTACGGTGTTCGATTTACGCAAACTAGGTGTTTATTTTGACCAGAATTTCGAGAGGACGCAACGGCATAGTCTGCTTTACGTAATTCTGAATATTTAATTAAGTAATTTTTATTTTATTATCTTAAGTTAAAAATGCGAGGTGTTACATTCTCCCACCCTTAGGAAATTTCATCCCAAAATTTGATAAGGTTTAAATCAATTAACCCGTCGCATAATATACATCCATAACGTGTGCATCCAATTTTTGCAAACATCGTGCACTTGTTCAAAGTGAAATACAACATAATAATGCATGTATGCCTAAGCGGTACCTCCCATGTCTATTTTTTTTCAAAATTCCTTTTAAAACATGATGCTCACATCCTAAATATACTGGTAGTTCTACATGAATGCAATATTTTGAAAATCAAAATGCTTTTTCATCCAAATTTTCCCACACTCTTACCGAGTAGGAGCGTAGTTCATCCAATTGTTGCTCCATAATCCTACCAACCAACTTTATTCTTCGAATTTCAGAAAAATCTAATTTTCTAAATTCGATTTCTTATGTTACAAAAACGTGGAAAACGGAAAATTTCATATCTTCCGGTTTTCTTTTATATACCTTTTTCCTACCGTACTTCGATTTTATGAAACCATTTATAAAGATTCTCCTATATTCCTATCCAAGCACAGCCCACATAAGAAAATTTTCTTTTGTTACCGATTTTCTTTTTCATCTTATCTTGGAATTTTTTATTCTTATCCACCTTTTCTCATAATTTTCCATTTTTGTTACTTTACTAAATTTTCTGTTTCCTTTTCAGTTGTAACATTTCTCTTTCCTTGCTTATTTAATCATCTGATCTAAGTTTAAGTTTAAATAAGCCTTATAGTCTTTCAACTAAAACAGTAGAACAGACACCCTACACAACTACTACTAAGGGCCAAGAATCTCGGGACTATGTCCCCCTCAGATAGAAAAGTCCGAACTATGGGATCACGACGGGCTTAGGTGCTACCTAACTACCCAACAAGAACAAAATAACGAAACGATTCCAACAGAAATGTAGCAACGGGCTTTACCCCTAACGTGAAAATTAGCAACAGGATCTAAACATTTACTTGCCCATTTACTATCTAGTAGTCACTACTAACTCTAGCTGTGTACCAACAATTAGTTTAAGAAACAACCTAGGCTTTTCAATGCTTACGCATTCCATGGGAACTTACCATTTTTCCAAGATAATTTTCGCTATTTACTTTATAGCCTCAAAACTTTTCCCATCTTCCCTAGGCTCTAATCCTTTCTACTTCATCCTTTTAAAACATGGTATGTGTAAAACCCCGTGTATTCTATAGCTGTGAAATTAACAAATTAAAGTATAATTAATTTGAAATCAAAGGACTAAGGGAAACGGGATACGCCATTGCGTTCGTCTCGGAAAAATACGCGAAATAGAGTCCGAGTTTTCGAAAAACGGAGTCCGTATGAAGAAGATATAGCCTCCGGAAGTTTCTGAATTAAGTTTAAAATTCGAACAGCTCAGAAAAACAAGTTTAAAATTAAAAATCGGGCCCAATTGGCCAGGGCGGGAAAATTCCCGCCTAAGACACCCAGGTCGACTGGGCTGTCGACCTGGTCTAGCCAGGTCGACAGGGCTGTCGACAGGGCTGTCGACCTGGTCCAGACCCAGGTCGAACCCAGTCCACCCTGGCTGGCCTAGTCTATGTTGGTCGATTTTCAGAAGCATGCTTTGTCATTAGGGCAAGGTGGCAGGCTCTAATTGGTCTCTCTTTCGAATGAATGGCTACGATCAATCCAAGCAACATCGATGGTCCTAATCAGTTCATAAACTCTATAAAAATGACCCTAGACTCTACCTAGGTTTCTTACACAATTCTCTAGCCTCCATTGCTCTCTTCTTCTAATAAAAAAATAAAAATGGGGTCGCTGCTCTGTTGGAATTAAAACTAGAAGATAATCAACATCAGCCTAAGCAACTCAATTCAAACTAGAGATTAAAGTTTCTGCAAAGATTCTACAACAAGTTAAAGTTCTTTCTTTAATCCAATCAAGGCAAGTACAGTTATTTTCCGCTATAAACGTTAATTATAATTTTGATATGTTTTTAATTCTGAATCTGAGATTGTATATATATTCTCTTCTGTCACATCTGTTTTTCTGTGACTGTTCTGTATCCCTTTTCTTCTTTTTTTGTTTCTATAGCCAGGCTACCACGAGCCTGTGCCTAATCTCATAAGAGATGAACGTATGAACGCAAATTTTGGGATGAATGATGCGAAATTTGACAAGATTAAATTGAATGTATGACTTTAGGTCTGAGGCATAAAATATATTGGACATATGCATAAATTTGACTATGAACATATAATTTATGCATGTTGTATGCATAGTTATGTTGTAATTTAGATCTGTAATTAATTAGAAAAATAAGCATATGTTATAAACTAGTTTTAG
>JASFAX010001543.1:0-50199 GCA_030737875.1 Allium sativum
GGAGTTTTTCATCCCAATTCTTCACAAATCATTTCTTATGATTTTACACAAATTATTACTATTTTTTATAATTTTATCAAGGCCCGGACAGTCGATTTCCACCAATGGCCATCGAACTGCACTTACAACGACCTTTTCCAAATTTGATTTTGACATAATTCCAAATCCAACCGTTAGATTTCAAATCTCTAATAATCATTAGAAAGCTCTTTTCGATATGAACCCAACGGTTCCGGTTTTAGGAGAATCCGATGGTCAGATCTCCCGTAATATCCATTCGAAGTTAATGGTCGAAATTCGCGAACTGCCGCGGTGCGTTCTATTCAAGCCATTATATATATAATATATATATTTCGTCGATTTCCTTTAAAAACATATTTTATAAATCGTTTTAAATTCGTTTTCAAAACGAATTCAACTTCATTTCAAATTCAAACCAAAATTGAATTTTTCCTTATAAATTTGTTTTAAATTCATTTCAAATTGATTTCAATTCAAATCGATTTCTAATTCAATTTCAGTTCGTTTTCAATTCAATTCAATTCCAATTCGAATTCATTTCTACTCAATTTCAATTTGAATTAAATTCTATTCAATTTCAATTTGAATTCATTTTCAATTCGAATTCATTTTAGATTGATTTCCATTCAATTTCAATTCGATTCGAATTCAATTTATTTTCAATTCGAATTCTAATTCGTTTCAATTCAATTTAATTTGAATTTCATTTCAAAATATTCGATTTTGAAATCACTTTTCAATATTCATTATAAAAACGAATATAATCGATATAATATCGTTCGCGTCAAAATAGCGCATATTTAATCAACACGGCTTTATATATTTCTATTTCAAATATTCTATTCAAATATTTCGTTTCAAATATTTCTTCTCAAATATTTTATTCAAATATTTCTCTTCAAATATTCTATTTCAAAACTGGAATGAGGCCTAATCAATTACCATAGATTATATTTCTATGGATTTCCATACAACGCATGTATATATCAACAATGACAAATTTTAAACCATCATCCAAAGTGCATTCTACACTGTATAAGCATCAAATATAAATATTTAACGCTCATAACAGTCTGTCAATCAATCGATCGACATACAACTAATTATTGGGATTAGTGTATGTCATATCTCATCCCAATACTCGTGTGGGGTTTTAAACAATCAAACACAGATTTTATATGTGCAGTTGGGCTATGTGTAAAGTTTATCGTCCCGATCAATATCAGTCAAATCAGTGTATATAAACAAATCGTCCGATTCGTTTATAAATATTTATTTTATATACACGTTAAAAATTATATTTTTAATTATAAAATATTTTATTTCATTCACCATCACACAATCAATTTTCACTACACAGCAATCAAACAAACAAGTCATCCATGATCTGTGGACGATGGGTGTCTGGTGCTGCTAAGCACCGTCTACATCCTAGTATATATTTCAAACTAGAAATAAATTAAAGGTGAGGAGTTCTCACCTTGGGTTTCCACTCCGTCATTCTTTAATTCTGAACGGTTCAGATTTGGATTTGTTTTCCCCCAGTTCCATCGCAATTCTTTTCACACTGTTCATAGTAAAAATCATATTTTCATCGCTTTATCCCAATAAATAAAAAACATATTTTTATTTCTTCTTCATACATTTTTACAATGCTTTTTTCCTTATAAAAAATATATTTTTATAACAACGTTAATTTTATAAACATCGCTAATCTATATTTTATAAACAATGCTAATTTATATTTTATAAACAATGCTAATCTATATTTTATAAACAATGCTAATCTATATTTTATTTCAAAAGAATGCAAAAAAAATAATCCTAATTTTCTTTACAAAGTTTATGTTATTATGAACATTAATTATCTAAATTTATGACCAAACATAATTAGTTAAAACTAATTACTCTATTAGGGCTCAAACCCTTTTTACCTCATCGCCTGGAGACCGCAAATCCCTCTCCCCTACCATTCTCTGTATCGCGCCTGGACCAAGAGGAGAAACCCACCGCTCGATCAAACAAATGCCAACACACGCTAAACGAGATGGCTAGAAGCCGATCAGCAACCGCCATACGAGAGCCGCCCACGCCTCCGCCCTACACTGGCCATCGATGCCAGTTCGATCCCCCCGACGTGCCAGAAATGGCGAATGAGCGACGCCACTTTGTTGCTAAATTCCTCTCGATTTTCTATACAAAAACTGATCTTGTCCGTTGGATGCGTGGAGCTCCTCAAGCTGATCATTACTGCCTTTGGAAGTGTGGAGATTCGCTGAACGGATTAGAAGATCTAAAGGAGGATTGGTTGGAGAGATAATCGCCGTAGGACGAGAGATTAGAGCGGCGGCTGGTTTTGAAATAATAGAATTAGGGTTCTGAAAATTTTGATTGGCTATTATATATTTATTTTAATTATTTAATTCTTTTATTTCAAAAATGCCGGTTTTCACATCCAAACGCCAAATCAAACCCAACAACTGTTGTCCCTAGCTAAATCACCCCATTCCGAACACAGTGGTATATGCATCGTAAGCTGATTCGATCGTTACTATTAGTTTCCGTTCAAATCAAAGTATAACTCTATATGTTGAATTTGAACGCACATTTCAATTTACCGGGGCTACATATGAACTCTAAAAATTCTCAAAAAATATTTTCAAGCTTCGTATTGACGATACGGTTCTAACAAAACTAATTTCGTCAAATTCTAAGACTGTTTGAAAAATGGACATTTTCTGGTCGATCGAAATTGACTGAAATTGTCAAAACACGTTTTCCATCGCCACGCTCACATATTGATTCGAAAAATTACGAATTTTGAAACCTAGCAATAACTTGACATCACGGATCCAACAAAAGTCGTTTCGTCGAAAACCAAGGTCGTTTGCAAAATGGCCATTTTTTTAAGGGCCAAAATTCCATAGCGACTATTCTGAATTTTCAATTGGACATAACTTTTGATTCCTGTTATGAAATTTCAATTTTCGGATTTGTTGGAAAGATATTCTCAATTAGATTCAAATATTTTTGGTTTCAATAAAATTTGGTTTATTTTGAATCCTGTACATTCGTTTGAACTTTGAAATCGAATTTTCAAACTACCGCGCCACTTTCAATTCCTTTTATAATTAAAATAAAATATTTATATTCTAACGACGATTCAAATAAATATATACATTCTATTTCTATTCAAAATAACTTTCTAGTCGTTATTATTTAAAAAAATTCATTTTAAATATTCAAAATTCATCAAAATTGCCAAAATAAAATTTTTAAATTGGCTCAGATTTCCGGGTTATTACAGGTCTATAATAATATAAGTTAAAAAATCATTTTTTTGGGGATTAATTATAGCTATAAAAAAAATTTATTCATCAAAACTTACCAGACTAATATAATGGTAGCCTTTGCTTATACATTAAAGGCAATGCGATATCATTGACATATTTATATAGGTTTGAAAGGTAGCCTTATTTATCATATGTATTATAAAATGCATTAAAAAAGTTTGATTTACATGCATAACGATTTTATTAGGCTAAAAATACTATATTTACCAATATTTAATCGAAAGAACAAAATTATTACATGTGTTTGTAATTACATTTGATCATATGATATTTTCATGGTTAACTTTGTTGGTTATATTTTCTTATGTTCGTAGTTCTAGTTATTTCCAATGTGATGTCATCTATAGTATTTTACGCGTATTCACAACCATTTTTAATGTGATAATTATTTTTCTTTGAATTATGCTAAATTTTATACTGCTTTGGATATAATATGGGTTTATGATAATTTGAAGTAAATGCGAAAATTATTTCGCTATCCTAGATATTTAGGCACAATAATCTAAAGTGTATCTTATATGTTTATTACATCGGATATAATTAAATACTGCTAAGGGTCGAGCACCATGGACAAAATGAAATCAAATGTTTAGTTAGCCAACGTGCAAGGATTTTTTGATGCACTCACTCGGTAGTTTATAAAATTATCCACTTATTGCATACATTACTTATCAATTACTTATATCTTCAAATTTAAACTTCCTATATCATTTAAAAATATAATATTTAATGCCATAAAAATGTTTTTCTATTGAATCATTAGTAATTTATGATAATAAATGCACTAATATAAATGTTAGAATATTGTTTATTTGAACCAACTTTGAAATGTTATTTCACACTTGGCATGGTTTCATTACTCATATATGAAATACTACTACCATAAAAAGCGTATATTTTTGAATTTATGCTTTATATAAATCGAATCCATTTTGAACTTACGAATCACTTAAATACGTAAGCGTGCACAGTACTGTAATGTTAACAAATAGGAACAACTGACATATGATGTTAACTTTTTTTATAAATACATTATTCTCTTAAAAGGATAATTAATAAACATTTTTCGTTGGTGTACAAAGAATAGCCAATAAAAATGAATTTAATATAGAAATATACATTTGCATCTTCATATGACCAAAATCTAAAAACATACCACTAAAGAAATTTTTGGTGAAGCCATGTGTGCAGCACGGTTATGCACTTGTATAGCTTTAACTCAGAGATCGCGGAGGTAGTTCTTATAAACTGTTGGAATAATGTTATACTTCATATAATTTCTTTATCTAACCCATCGTAAGAATAAATGTTGATATAATCCACTAATTTTCTAAGAACCGCATTAACATTCTGTACAAACTGATATATATATATATATATATATATATATATATGTATGTATGTATGTATATGTGTGTGTGTGTGAGTATAATGCATAACTACATGAAATTAGTTTACATTTAGATCATCTGCATCATGAGAAAACATTGCTTAAAATTGGATGTCAGCAGAGGGGTGCAATAGTTGTGGCATATGAATTGGGTGTTGAGTCATAGATTGTAAAGGAAAGATGAAGAAAACTGCGTTTAGGCCCTCAAAAATCCATGCCACAAACCAGTTTATTACTATATCTTCGGTAGTTTTATCCATAGTTTAGTTATATCATATATGCTATATTATGTGAAGAAAAGTTGTTCTTAAGCAAGATATATGAAATGAACAATAAGAGGTTTACGAGCAAACAACAACATCAAGAAACATTGCAACAACATCCTCTGCCTTATCTACCAATCATCATAATGCCTCAAATGCCAATCGTTGTTCGTTAAGACTACAACTACTTTGGTATGTAGGAACATCTTTTTGTGGCTATGTAGCCTATAAAATTAATAACAACTACTGGCTTATTTTGTTGAAATAATTCTGGGCCGTAGAGAATGATATTATGCTTATATACGTTCCTTCAAGTGGTTCCTTGCAGCTATTTTGATGGATGCTTCTCCATATAGATATTCATATGCTTATATTGTATATCTATATGCTAATTAATCTTTAAAAAAAATCTTTAAAAACCTATTCTTTTCTCTGCATTGACAACGTAAAAAACTTATATACCATTTTGTCCACTAAATTCCATATCATGGCTTGAAATACTTTTTTAAATGTCCCCTTAACTAACTTGAATGAAGCCACATATGCATTTCCAGCTGATCTTCTGTCTATGTTTACATAACCCACTAAAATTTCCTGTTTAACTGCCCATTAACATTAGGTACGCATGCACCACACACTACTTTTACGGTCCACTACGATACCGACCGCCCCTTTAACCTATGGCATACAACTATAAATTTCCAGTAATTTCCAATTACATAACCAATGATCGAATATTATTTAATCTATATTGCAGCGAACTAATTATGTCAATACCATGTAACGTTTCCTTCCTTACACCACCAACTCTCACATACGCTTACATAACCAATACACCTGTCAATTCATTAAGTATCTATCCATACACACCAATAAGCACCACAAACCAAATCCAAGCTGCTTCTCCTTCACACTAATTCTTCCTTACTTGCCTGTGTGTGAAGCACAAGTTCCAAACTAGTATAATTTATTAAATCTGAACTGTTCAAATTACCTATAAATCAGAAAACCTCATCCTAAACCTAGCCGCCACCTATATTTCCAGACCCGAGGCAGTCGACACCCTCCCTAGGAAGACGCTCGACCCCCTTAATGGGAGGCGGTCGACCTCCTTCTGAGGATGGTGTGATTAATTTGATTCACATGCATGCTCGTATTATAATTAATTACTAACTAATGTTATTGATTTTTTTCGTTTCTTTTCAACATTATCCCTTATTTATGTATATATACACACAAAACTTTGAATTTGAATATGGAATATTCTTTTATGCTAATGGTATTTATCTTATTCCATGTTTATGCCTTTAATTTCAAATTAATATATATATATATATTATTTTATTTTTCAAATTTATTATACATGTATCTTTCAGATACGAACTTCGTTTTTAATAAATAAAATATTAAAATGGATTTGGATCTTACCATGAATATAATGGTAATATTTTCATGGTCTAATTCCCAAATATTAAATATTCATATTTTCAACTTGTTATTACTTTATTAATTATTATTAATTATTCTTAATATAAATACTTGTGTCTAATTAAGGTGTATTTTATGGGGTGTTACATTCTACCCACTTAAAACAGATTTCCTTCCATATTCCTTTTAAAGGGGAGAAAAATATAACTCTCTTTTACTAATATGTCAGACGACCCAGTTATTTATTTATACATCCATAAAACAGTCATACTCAATGTGATTATGTACTGCGGACTCGCTAAAGTGAGCTCAATTCTAGTGTGAAAGTGTAATATATGACATCGTATGTATGCATAACATCCTAATATGCATATAGTTTCTGTATCAGTGCTCGGTATGCCGCAATCAATTCCTATCATCCAATCTAGCAACCACAATGCAACCATAGAATCCTAATTTTACAGAAAATAGAGGAGAACGGCTACAAAATTTAGAATTTTCATGCCTTCTACCAAATTTGCCTCTAATGTACTCAAACCAACCTATCTCAATGCCGTAGTGCCTTTAGCTTTATGCTTCATAATATATGTAGTGGCACGAGATGATAAGGATTCTTTTTTAGTCCCTATTTTCCGATTAGGCTCTACAAAGTTTGCTATAGCGCGAAGGTGTCTTATCAAATATAAAGTATAAAAATGTTATGGACTACTATCATCAACAACCTCTCTTATTTTCCCAATATTGGGAAATCCCAAAATATAAATGTCAACATTCTAACCTCTATAAATTGCTGTAATAACCCGGAAATCTGGGCTAATTTAAAATTTTATTTTGGCAATTTTAGCGAATTTTGATTATTTAAAATGAATTATTTTAAATAATAACGACGAGAAATTTATTTTGAATAGACTAGAACGTATATATTTATATAGTTCGTCGTTAGAATATAAATAATTATTTATAATTATAAAAGGAATTGAAAATGGCGCGGTAGTTCGATAATTCGATTTAAAACTTCAATTGAACATATCGGGTGCAAAATAAACCGAATTTTAGTGAAACCAAAAATAATGGAATCTAATAGAGAATATCTTTCCAACGAATCTGAAAAATTGAAATTTCATAGCGGGAATCAAAAGATATGTCCAGTTGAAAATTCAGAATAGTCGCTATGGAATTCAGACCCTTAAAAATGGAAATTTTGCAAACGACCTCGGATTTCGACGAAACCACTTTTGTTGGATCCGTGATGTCAAGTTATTGCTAGGTTTCAAATTTCATAATTTTTCGAATCAATATGTGAGCGTGGCAAAGGAAAACGCGTTTGACCACTTTCAATTGATTTTAATCGACTGGAAAATGGCCATTTTTCAAACGGTCTCAGAACTCGGCGAAACTAGTTTTGTTAGGAACGTATAGTCAATAAGAAGCTAGAAAATATTTTTCTGGAATTTTTAGAGTTCGTATGTGACCCCGGTAAATTGAAATGCGCGTTCAAATTCAATATATAGAGTTATATGTTGATTTTAACGGAAACTGATCGAAACGGTCGAATCAGCTTATGGTACATATCCCATTGTGTTCGGAATGGGGGTGAAACGCTATGGATGACAGGCGGTGAGCCTCGTTTCGAGGTCGAAATAAAAAGTCTACTTCTTGAAATTTAAAGAATTAAAGAAATAAAGAAATTAAAAATCTCTCCTCTCTCCCCTTATTTTCTCTCTGCCCCCCCTTTTTGTTCAATTCATTTCGAAATAAAAAAAGGGAAAATCCCGTCGATCGCGCTCCAGGCCATCGCCAGGCCGTCGGAGGCGCCGCCCAACCCTGTCGCCCCACCGCTTCCCTTCCTCCTCCTCCAGCCTCCACCTCGGCCCCCGAATCCACCTCACACCCCCCCCAGAAACCAAATCGAAGCAAACCGCCGCCGCCGTTTTTTCCTTCCTCCTCCCCTTCCACCGCTTTCCCCTCCGCCCCTTTCTCCGATGGACCCCATCCTCCTCCCCGTTCCAGCACAGCAAACCCCCCCCCCCCTCTCGTTAAGGAAAAAAAACTGTAAGTTTTTACCTTGTTTATTTATATGATTTTTAGTGTATATAAAAGAATGATCTTTACATAGCAAAAGAATCGATTTTTATATATTGAATAGTGAAGTAAAAATTCAATTTTTATATATTGAATAGCATAGTAAAAATTCAATTTTTATATATTGAATAGCAAAGTAAAAATATGATTTTTATATATTGAATAGCGAAGTAAAAATGTGATTTTTATATATGTAGTGAATACGGATGACGAAGGTGACGAAAGAAGAAACGGCGAAGACTTCTACATTTGAAGAGTCATGGGATTGGATTAGCTAATCAGTGAGAACTTCTCACCTTTTAATTTAATTTTTCTAGTTATAAATATATACTAGGATGCAGACTGTGTTTAGTGGCACCCGACACCCGTCGTCCACAGACCATGGACGGCTTGTATGCTTGTTTGTTTGATTTTTATGTGTAGTTGATTGTATGATGTGAAGTGAAATGGAATAAAATATTTATGTAGTTAAAAATATTTTATAGTTGAAAATATAATTTTTAACATGAAAATGAAATAAATTAGTATAAAAAAATCGAACGATTTGTTTATCTACACACATTTGACTGATATTGATTGGGACGATAAATTTCACACATCGCCCAACTGCACAAATAAAATCTGTGTTTGATTGTTTGAAACCCCACACGGGTATTGGGATGATATATGACATACACTAATCCCAATAGTTAGTTGTATGTCAATCGATTGATTGACAGACTGTTATAAGCGTTAAATATTTATATATGATGCTTATACAGTGTAGAATGCACTTTGGATGATGGTTGATTATTCATCGTTGTTATTGTATACATGTGTTGTAGAAAATCCATATAATTAACATTATATGGTAATTGATTGGGCCTCATTCCATATTTGAAATAGAAATATTTGAAAATAGAAATATATGAAGCCGTGTTGATTAGATTGACGCCATTTTGACGTGAAAGATATTTATATCGATTTTATTCATTTTATAATGAATATCAGAAGTGATTTCAAAATCTGATATTTTGAAAAGAATTAGAATTCGAATTGAAAGTGCATAGAAATGAATTCGAATAGAAATTGAATAGAAATGAATTCAAATTGAAATTGAAAACGAACTGAAATTGAATTAAAAATCGATTTGAATTGAAATCAATCTGAAATGAATTTAAATCGGATTTATAAGGAAAAATTCAATTTTGATTTGAATTTGAAAAGAAGTTGAAATCATTTTGAAAACGAATTATATAATACGTTTTAAAAGGAAATCGATGAAGTATATATTATATATATTATATATATAATATAATGGCCTGAACAGAACGCGCCACGCCGCGGCAGTTCGCGAATTTCAACCATTGACTTCGAACGGATATTGCGGGAGATCCGACCGTCGGATTCTCCTAAAACCAGAACCTTGGGTTCGTATCGAAAAGAGCTTTCTAACGAATATTAGAAATTAGAAATCTAACGGTTGGATTTGGAATTATGTCCAAATCAAATTTGAAAAAGGTCGCTGTAAGTGCAGTTCGATTGCCGTTGATGGAAATCGACTGTGCGGGCCTTGATAAAATTATTAAAAATAGTAATAATTTGTGTAAAATCATAAGTAAATGATTTGTGAAGATTTGGGATGAAAAACTCCATATTTGAAAAGATAAAAATAGATTTTTATCGAAATGAACTAGTTTTGACCTAGAATAATAATTTATTTATTTTTGAAATAAATAAATTGGATTTGAAAATGGTTTTGAAAATAACCAGAATTTCCAATAATTGCATTGGAATGGATTTGAATCGAAATTGTCTTCGGAATATTTCGATGTTGGATTTCATTATTATACAGATGTTGTAATGGGAATTTGAAAGGTATATATATATATATCGTTATTTCCAATACGATATTTGTTGGTCGTAGAATTTGATATTGAATATAAGCCGATATATTTTCTATTCAGAGCCTTGTGTTTAATATCAAATGTGATTTGGGTTTGTCGTGAATAGTGTCTTCATTAACACTGTTCTTGAACCCAGTTGAGAAAAGATTAAATCTTTTTATTTAGATTTAATGAAGTGTACCAATTAAATAATATTTAATTGAAATTGAATTGATATTGATTTTTGGGTTTATCGTGAACAGTGTTTTAAATAACACTTGTTCTTTAACCCGATAATTAATAGAATGTGATTTTGGGTTGTCGTGAACGGTATCTTCAATAATACTATTCTTAGACCCAAAGAAGTTTAAGAAAATCAGAAACTAACTGGAGATTAGTTAAGTTGAATGGTTTCTGAGGTATTGATCTGATGTTGGTTTCGGCCTTCGGGGTTAATATTTAGGGAATTGCTCATTTGCTAATTTACGGTTAGGGACTGATTGAAATGTGATGTGATTTTGGGGTTTATCGTGAACCGTTTTTTAAATTACACTGATTCTTTAACCCAGTTAAAGATTAAAACTAAGTGGAGTTTTAATGAATCTTTAATTAGATTGAAAAGATCGGGAATGGAGTATCACCAGTTTTGCTCCAGGCGATAGTTAAATCTTTAATTAGATTTAAATGTGAAATGGTAATTGAATTTACCGATAACACCATGGTGTTAGATATGAAGTATAACCAGTTTTACTTCATGGGATGAATAGGTTAGGATTGGGAAATTAAAACAAATGATTACTTCGGTAAGGCTCGTTAATCCCGACTTGTTGAATCGAAATTCAAAAGAAGATTAAAGAATAAATTCAAGGAATTTATCTTTGATAAAATTAATGGGAATCTTTCCCTATGAATGTGAAATTTAGAAACTAACTGTTGGTTAGCTAAGCAGAATGGTTTTCTGGATATTGATCTGATGTTGGTTTCGGCCTTCGGGGTTAATAATTGGGGAATTATTCTCTTGTTAATTTACGGTTAGTGACTGATGAATTGAAATGAGGCGTATGTTGTGTTTGTGTAACACTTATTTAAAATATACGTGAGTTATTCGGAAAGATCGGGTTTATCCCATTCTGAATAACTGATTCGACGATTAATCGAAGATGAAGACGATGGTTGAAGACCGGAGGTCTTCACGTCGTTTGGGTGATTACTGATGATCTTGATTGGGTTGTACACCCAAGAAGATGGAAACAGTTGGTGATCGTCCAGACGTACCTGGAGATCGATGGATATGCGGGGTACTAGGTGCCTCCGGTTTCGTTCAGACCCAGAACGGACTTGTAAATGGACTGTGTGTCTGACATTGGATTTTAGTCTGTGTGATTGATTTCTATTAAATATATATCAGTTTGGCGGCGGAGAATTTATTCTCTTGCCTAACGCCCTTCTCTGAGACGTACGAGCTCAGGGGTTTTATACTGATGGATATCAAACGCATAGAGTGAATTGCCTGTGTGGCATGCCTAAGTGGCAAATGATCAAGGCTTCTGTTGAAAAGCAAAGTCTTGTGGTTGATGATCGAAGCACGACCTTTGTGGCGTAGCTTTGTGTAACGTTTACTTCGCGAGTTTCACACCTGGTATGAACCAAAAACGGGAGACGGACCTCAGGGAGGACATGCGTTTCTTTCTAGTTAGAAGTGGCGTCAGTGGTTTTACATGCCCTGACGAGTATGACTTATGTGGTTGTTGCTGTTGCGAGGCGCCTCGGTTAGATCGGACGATCCGGGTCCGATGGAGCCATTCGTTGGCTCATTTACGCCCCAAAGGGCGGTGAAACGCAGTGTTCAGGCATTTTAATCCACATCGGTGGACCGGCCCTGTCGCTCCAAGGGCCCACCTGAGGGTCGGGCTAGAGAGTCTCGAATCGGTAGAGGACTATCTTTTGCCTCGGTTCATAGATGGAAATCCAATTTTTAAATACACGATTCTGCGGTTTTATTTGTAGAGCCTAGTATGGCGACATAGTGGGATGAGGCGCTTATGCCGTCTATGATTGATACTTATGATTTGAAGTTGTTTTATACACTATGCACTTATAATAGTATCAAATGATTTGTTTTAAACGTATCAAGCATTCTTGGCTATTATAAGGTAAAAACCCTATCCTCCGAATTGCGTTGCATTGTGTGATGGGAACTGGGTCTTATAATAGCTTCATTGTTCTTTATTTAGCATTGCGCTGTTGTTTTATGCACTAGTATTCTTGGGAGGAAACCTGTTCCGTGTTATACGGCGTGGTCCCTTGATTTACCTAACTTTAAAAATAAAGATTAATAACTGTTTTAGTTCTCACACCAGTCCCATGACTGACCTGGAGTTTATTGTTTTAACCTAAACTCTGGGTGCCCTTATTTTGACACGGGCAGCTAGTAGTTTTGGTTTTGCAGATTTATATTCACAGGATCCTGGTTTACAGCTGGAACGATATCCGGAAAGCTTTGTATCCGTATATCTCCTTCTAGTTGTGTTTTGTATTATTTCCGCTGCTATGTAATTTATTGTAATCTCTGATATTTTCTGTTGTGCAATATTCATTTATACTCTGTATATTATTGTAAACTGATGGATTGTTGTAATATACAATGAAATGTTCTCCCGTCTGTGTTCTATTTTGTCGTGTTCTCAAAACAATTCGTTCTTTCTCTTCTCTTCGGAGACCGGAGAAGTTCGGGTCGTTTCAATTGCATAATCAAATGTGACCTTTTCCTAAGTCACTAATCACAAATTTGTTTCAAGTAGAAATTTATTGATGGTTGCCCCATCAACACTTTGGTGATTTGTGTGGCCTCCTTGAAATACTTCAAAAGCGCTCAATTGTTACTAAGGAGGTAACTATGCTAATCCTATAAAATAAATATTATTTCCTACTGTCTACAATTGATGAGAAATCCTAAGATTCAATGAATTTTCTTAACCTAATTTTCTAAATCAAACTAATTTATGGTCTAGTCCATACTGATAACTAAAACAATATTTTTATGTTGTAATTTGGTTAAATTCAAGTCTTATTAAAGTCCCTTTACTATAATTTTTGTAAATTTTCCCAAACAACAATAAAGAAAGAATACTGACATATTAAAATTACAAGGAATGAGTTTTCTTTTATTCGGAATAGATAGTATTTTTTGGCAAGACCATCCAGATTTTATAGTGATTCGTTTTATTTTAACAAATAATAAATACATTATTATGGGAGATAGACAGATTATCTAACTACTACTATCAGTTTTAAAGGTGGACCGTCCACCACTATCGGTTTTTATAGTGGTCTATCCATTGAAACTATACAAGTTTACAACACAGGAGCTAGTCAAAATAACTAGACTACTGATATATGCTTCACGTTGGAAGAAAAATTACAATTGAACAAAGATATATAAGACTTAGTCTAATACTATAACAAATTCAATACAGGAGTGATTACACAAAAGGTATGTAAGGACAATATGTGATGTATAAACAATAACTGGCTCAGTGTAGCATCGTAGCAACTATAGCTAACATAGAGGCATGAGACAAGACAAGAGGAGCACACCAACCCAAGATTGCATAGTGGCTTTGACATGTTCAGAATGGCGTATAGATAACACGTAGCAGAGAGAAACATATATCATAGAAAAATAGCATAGTACAACATAACATCGAAGAATGACCTGAACATGCTTGACAACTAGCATGAAAAACCCAGAAACGCCATAGCATAGCAGGAAGTAACCAACAAAAGAGTTTCCTAACCATCATCCTCATATAAGTAGAACTCCACCGTGTCATGGCTATAGCCATGGAAACAACATAAAGAAAAACTAGGTAACCAACTTACTAGGAAACACTTCACAGTGCAACAACTACCAAAAACACAGAGGTTGCCACACTCAAGAAACAAACTTATCACCAAAACACCAGCCCAACCAGATCAACAAAAAACAAAGATCTAACAACACCTAACCGACAACAAATAAACAACCAACCTAAAACTCCGATTCTCAAGTTGAACAATCAAACAACAAACCAAACAAGCAGACAAATGGAAAACAAGTAAGCAACAACAAGTGCCAAAAAACTAACAAAACTCATGGGTAAATACCATCATAATAAATTGCTAACTAACCTCATAGGAACAGCAGGCAATGGAGACAAGCTCGGACGAACCATAACACCCACCGAAGATAAACCAACAACTCAGTAGCTTTATGCACATGAGGGTGAGTGGACTTACAATATAGGTCTTGCACATGAGAGGGCAACAAATACCAAAAGAAATTCCATAATGGACAATGTCACGAAAGCATTAACCATTCAAAGACTAGAGGGGAGTAGAACTGAATGGTAGTGCCACCGCGAAAAAGAAGTCAAAGATAGAAAGTGAGAAGTGGAGGTTGGACATGAGTAGTGAAGGGATTGGAGAAATCTAGATCTGAAGAGGGTCGAAAATCTAGATCTTAAGAGAGTCGAAAATCTAGATGCCACTGTAGCCATCAACCAAAAAAATAAGATCTATGAAGGGAGATCTGAGAAGAACGAAACTATTAAAGGGGAAACCAATGATGAATCAACAATAACGATAAAAGCTAGGGCAAGGAAGGGAGGGGAGAGGGAAAAGGAGCGTAAGGGACAGTGAGGAAATATGAAGAAAGACAGAAGAAAAAGGACTGAATCGCCCAATCATGATTAATGAAAAAACAGCCAAAGAAGAAGTTTTTTTTGGAATAGATAGCATAAATTACACGTAAACATGTGAATTTGCATACCTCTTCCATTATATTTTATTAATATTCCTTATAATTTTAAACATAGTCCTTTTATGAAAAAGGACAAAAGGACCAATTTATTAAAAATCAACAAATGTACTTAAATAACCCAAAACATAGATATATTCAAACTAAAAAGGGAATTTTACGCAAATCCAACAATTATGACTATTTCTTAACTTAGTATTGAATTTTTATTCTTTAGGATGAAATTCTTGAAGCTAAACTTCATCTTTATTCAATACTCTGAAACTTTGAGATCAAGACATTTCCTCATTATGGGCTACAATCTGATTCCCTTACTAACTTCCAAATTCCATATGTGGTTAACCACTAGTAAAGTGTCCCAATAAAAAATTTCTTACTAATAATAAAATTTACTAAGTGGTTTTAAATACTAATCAGCATGAACACAAAATAGGGATACAGAACTATTGTTACCTTATACCGTTTTCCAATCGTCATGGGAGACTACTAGCGACTATAACCTTAAAGCCCAAGAAAAGAAATTTCTTCTAGAAATTATCACGTACAATCAGGTGATATGAATAGTATTGAATTCTTACTACTTTATTCTTAAAATATCATTCCACTACTATTTATCTTTCTCAATTTTTTTTAGTTTTTCTTTTCTCATATATAGGGTCCATCCATAATCCTAATTAATGCATCCATAATTGTTGAATTTGGACCATTTAACCAATCCTTACTTAATTTCTTTAACCTTCTTGGAAAATATCTATTTCCCCCAAATTTATTTCTTTTCCAATCTGTCCCTGCGATAGCCCACAAACACCACCTGTGATCATAATAAAAAATTGCACTGTACAAGCATCTGATCAATGGAAAAAGATCCTCAAGAGAAATAAAAAGTAGTGAAGAAGAGAAAAGAGAAGGAAAAGAAGGAAATAAAAGATAAGAGAAAGAAGAGAACATAAGCATAATCACAAAATATGTCACATAGCACATCAGAAATCGTATAATAGTAACAATCATAGATATAAAATAGATAAGATAGTAATAACTATGTAAACCACATAATCATAGTACATAGGCTCATACAATTATATAGAACATAAACAGAGTTTATATAAGTGATAAATAAACTCAAACTGATATATGTCTCTAATAAGAATACATAATACATTCAAAGATTTTATAGTTCCACAAAGCGGAATACACAATAGGGATACAAATATAAATATATAAAACATCGCCTCCTGCGAGTCAACTTGTATAGCTCCTAATAATACCTATCTCCTGGTTTGCTCGTCAGCATCGTCGATGAGCACCCAAGGTAATAAGAGGGAAATAAAATTTTTGGGTCATACAATAGTCTGGTGTGAGCAATAAAATAAATCTCAAAGTACTATAATAGTTGTAACAGTAAATATGGCACAGAGGGTATGAAATCATGCCTGTCCTGTCCCTGCATCCACAGAGTTAGCACATAACACTCGATATATTCCATACAGAGATAAACATCATATTAAAAAGGTGTGATAGATGTCTAAGTACTAAATAGTGGTAAATGAGTAAATTAACAAAACATCCATCAAACATTCTCACATTCACTCACTTAGTGCATAAAGCATTTGAAATCCAATACTCAGATAACCAAATCCACTGAGGCACCGGTAGGTCTAAAACATCGACTGAATCTACCAGACTATCACTACGTCCTACATGGACAGACTATAATAGATAACTCTACCCAGTCCAAAATGTTAACAAGCTCAGCGGTCTAGGTCGATCAGCCCACACTACATTGGCTTTGATATGTCCTTGTGCCACAATCTCAAAGGTGTACCGAAGTCATGAATACTAATAACCCCTTTGCGCATATTCTCTGTAGCGGAATCCATCTTATTCACTGTACATAAGACCCCTATTCGAGGTCGCCTCAATATAGGAACTATCCCCAATGGTCATTACATGTCACAGAATATCATCATGTGTCCCCAACCACTCTCTCCGAGAGCTAACTCAATACGACTTAATGTCGTATTTTATGCATCTTGGAGAAAGTTATCAATCACCACAACCTTTCTATCCATCTTGGAATCATCAATGTCGAATGACAAGTCGCCATATAGAAGCACCATATCTTCGCTTCATGCCAAAGCCACTCGTTGAAGAGCTACAATATTGAAATTGCTATCGAATGAACCATCATATCCTACTCCTCGAAATCGCACCATCATCATGTTAAATTGACCAAATGGCCAATAACAACAGCAATCGATATTGACCACTTCATAGTAATCGATAAACACTACTAGAATAACCTATTTAACGAAAATTTGTTCAATATACATCCATGGAAAGCGTGCGACATTTGTTGTGAAATCCAGATTGCTGCCAAGTCCTTCCTCCATCTAGAGATCGGCTATCAAGCTCCGGTATCGCTTCGTCTTCGAATACGTCGCCATGCTCCAATACTTGTAACGACTCGAATTTCTTTTGACATTTGATTTTAAAATTATTGTTTCGAATCTTGAATTAGAAATATAAATGGATTTTTAATATGGATTTTATCAATTTAATAAATGAAATACAATTTAATTTCGAATATATCGAATTATCATAACACGAAAACGAGAAATAATTGAATTTTAAGTTAAAAATGAATCAAAACAATTCTAACAATTAATATAAATTCTATTTGAGTTTGAACGATAATAATAATTTATTAGAAATAGATTTTTTTGTTTGAAATCGATTTATATTTTATCGATTTAATTTAACACATGAAAATATCTATTTTTCGAACGACCTCGAATTTCAATGAAATCGATTTTATAAAATCTGTAATGGTTAATTAATTTAAGGTCTCCAGTTTCGGGTCAATAAGAGTTATTATGTGATCATGCGCGATATAAACGCATATCAATTTAAGTTTTGAAATTCAAATAGGCATTTTTCAGTCAATCTCAGAATTCGATGAAACCGGTTTCATTATGTCCGAAATATTAAGTTATTATTCGGTAGAAACTTCATTTCAATTGGATGAAGTATGTGGTCATGCGAGCTTAAAATGTCATGTGCGAATATAATTAAATAAAATATCTAAAAATATCTACCCTATATAAACATCTCAAACTCAACCCTAACCATATTTCATCAGACTCCCCTATACTCTATCTTTAGTTAATTAAATCTTGAAATTCGGGAAGAATTAACAAAAAAGTTCAACTGAAAGTTGGAGAGCGGAAGGAGACCTTTTAGTCGGTGGTGGTGGGTGATGTCGCGGCTAGGATCAGATGATGAACAGGAACGATGCAGTCTTGATTTGGATTTTTTCAAGTTGGCTGTTGGGATTTAGGCCGAGGCATTTGAAGGAGAAAGTAGCGGAGGAGCATGGCCGAGGTGTCGGTAGTGGTCCGGTCACTGATGATGGTCGGAGGAGCTGGATTTTTCAAGTTGAACATATTTAATTCAACTGCAATTGCTGGCAAACTAGGTGACCGTTGGGGCTCGGCAGTGGCTGATGTGGCATGTGGTGGTGAGGCGCTGCTGATGAGAGGATCGGTTGGGAATCCGGTTATCGAAATCGGCGGTGGCATTAGGGTTTGAGAGGGAAACGAGGTCGGGATTTTTGAAACTGGGTAAAATGAAGATAAGCGTGATTAATTAAATGTTCATAAGGTAATTATGGTCATTAATGACCGTCATTTACCCAATTAAACTACTTTAATTTATATGAAATTTGGTAACATGTATATTTTTTCATCCGTGATTGGAATCGAATGAAACAAAGTTCGTTAGGATCGTGGTGACGAATATTTCACGATTAAATTGGATTGAACTAGATTGATCTCAACTTGAATTTTTAATAAAATCAAACGCCTATTTAATTTATTCTAAACTAATCGTTATTTCGACAACTAAAAATCAAGGTGAGTAAGCTCACTATCTTTGGCTTCTCTATATTTTTATAAACGAGTTTTAATTTAGTATATAATGTTTATATGTTGTTTGTTGGTTGTTCGGATGGATTGATATTCAACTGTTTATTATTATATATATAGTAATAGTAGTTAGATGTTGACCCTATTTACCTTGATATTCCACGTTATAGCAGAATTGGTGTTAATTATGTTGAATAATGTTTGTGGATGTAGGGAAAACAGGTTGGAGGGATCCAACTGGATTCCTTAATATTTATATTATTGTTTTTATATATAGTGATATGTGTTAAATAATCTATGATAGATTATTGTGTATTTGGATGCTTGAATAACATTGGCCCTAAATTTTTGTATTTAGATACCATAAAATATATTAAATGTAAAAAGAATTTTTGAAATGAAATTCGAATTCAGAAATTATATTAAATTAAGGGATTATTAAAAAGGGAAGGTTGTGAATTGATTGAAAACTCGGTCATTAGAAGTTGATTAACTAATTATATAAAGTTTTTGAACCAATTTTATGAAAATACTATATTCGAGAAATTTAAACAAATATAATATCATATCTATTAAATTTGATTTTGGAAACTGAAATCGCGTTTAAAGAGAAATTTGAGATATAAAAGGATTTTAGAAAAAAACCATTTTTAAAAAGTAGAAGTTGAATAACGAATGGGGTTGAAAATAAAAACTTGTTTAATAGGTAAAACAAGGAATTTAATTTATAAATGATATTCATAAATGGAATGAAATAATTACCATTGGATAATTTGGAAATATAAATTCAAGCGTGAATTTAAAAAGTGGGAATCAATTCGAAAGGAAAAGTGGATTTTATTCTGGAATTCAAAATATAAATTGAACTGAGGTAAATAAAGAAAGATTTATATTTGGGAATCAACTATTTTCGAATTTTAGAAAAAATGATTTGTTTTTAGAAAGGATATTATTATTTATCAAACACTATATTTTTAAAGTTAAATATTTTGGGAAGCTATTATTTCAATATTTATAAGTATGGAAATAAATTTTATGTTTTATAAATAAGTTTTGTAATAACATAATATTATTTTAAATTGAAATTAGTTATTGTCTTAATTTAGAAATTTTTTGTTATTAGAAATATTGTTCAAATGTTTTAAAATATATTATTTTCCTTAAAATACTTATTTTGATAAATAAAGGTTTTTTTTAGAAATTTGTAACTAGTTATAAATTCTTTCAAGATCTAGAAAAAATGAGTTGATTTAACAAAGAGAGTGTATAAGAAAAATCTTATAAATCTAAATTGTTAAGTATGGGAACTTCAGAAAGTTAATCTATTTCATAAAAGAAATTGAAAATCGTTATTTGAGATTATAAGCAAATATAATCGGTTTTGGAAATGGTAAGAGGGAAGTAAATTGAACCTTGAGAATATTTGAGAAGATTATGAATATTTCCTATGTGAATTTCAGATGAAGATTGGAATAATATTTTTAAATATTTTCCTAAGTGTTGGAAAAGGAATATTTTTCAAAATATTTGAAGTATAATCAAATGATTTCCGAAAAGGAAATGCTTTACGTTGAATATGAGATTTTAACATAGAAGATGTATATGATGTTTGTAGCAGAAATGGGTAATCTTTGTCGATTTTGAAGTCAAGAATCTTATCCAATCAATGTTTGAGAGGTAACTATACCAAAAATCGATTGAGTTCACTGTTAACTAATAAGTAGAAAAGGTTCGATATCAAAGACCGATGTCAAATACAACTAGTTATGTATGCAGTATTATGGGTTGTCATAACGATGTTTTGCACAACATTCATTTTAACCTAAATAAGTGTGGTTTGGAAATATAATAACGAATATTTTCTAAGTGTAGAAAATAAATGTTTGTAAAAAGATATGTATATGAAAGTGTTTTCCAACCGTAATAATAGAGTTTCTAAGTGTAGAAAATAAAGAGTTTTGTGAAATTTTGGAAATGTCTTTCCATGTGTTGTGAGAAGGCCAAAGGGTTTGGAAATTATCATAGCAAAGATATTCGATAATGAATATGGATAAGTGATTAAGTTAATAAGAGATTAATTTAAAAAGGGCTCTCTTATTTGGTGCTTATCCAATATTATTTTCTTTGGAAATGAAATCTTTGGTTGTATGCTTGTTCTTCAATAGTTAAAAGAACCAACTATCAATAAATTCACTTTTTATTTATAACGTATAGGTTCGAGGATTCGGGATTGGAACTGGATCCAAAACCATTGAATTCGTGGATATGCTTTTGAACATTAAGATTATTTGAAGGCATGTACCTTTGGAGCGGAAAGGGCAGCTTGCTGATGTCTCCGGTTATCTACCAAGATTATACTTGTAGCAGTGGTCCCGATGATCTTGGGTATCTTTGGTTTCGTTCAGTCCCAGAACAAACTTGTATGGAAAGATATCTGATAGTGTAATTCCAATAATCACGTACGTTGGGTTTACAAATATACCAAGTATGGTGGCGGAGTAGATCACTTCTTTTAACTTAACACCCGGTGTTTCTTATGCAAAACAATTAGTAATTTTATGAAACTAACAATGTGGCATTCAAATTTTGATGTGACTTTCAAAAAGATAATCATAGCCCCAGGCCTCATCAACCGGGAAATGGCTAAAATCGGGCAGGTAGCAGAGCTATGTGGGTCATACCCATTAGGGTATATCATCATCTGGTCTAGATAAATCGATGGTCCTTTTGTATGCTTCAGAATGAGTATGGTTGGATGACCTACAAACGTGGTGATGATATATTAGGTACACTCAAATTGAGTGACTAGTCAATTTTGTATGGCCAGGTTGCAAGACGTTCTTGTTAAACCCCAGTTTTTGTCTCTAGAGGACACTGATCGTAAGCTGGTCCCTTACCTAGTCATGTATGAAAATCCAAACTCCAATACGAGTCGTATGGTTTTAGATGTAAACCAATTGTGCCGAAATGAGAGATGCAAGCATTTCAGCTATATTCCTATTTTATTTGTGGAATGATAGACATTATTATAATATTATTGGATTTGACATAAGAGGTGATTTGGTTATCGTAAGGGAAAAACACGTGCCACGTTTATGCGTTGTCATGTCTTACGAGAGTTCCATTCTTTTAAAGGATTTTCTAAATTTAAGTAAGTTGTTTGGAGTTTACTCATACTAGTCCCATGACTGAACCAGAGATTATTTGTTTTTTTCCTTAAAACCCTTTAGTGCCTAAATTTGTACATGCAATCAAGTAGTTTAGGTTCTTACGTATGCATTTGAAGGAGCTTGAATCCGGAGGCTTCACCGTTTATCCATAGGATGCCATATTTTCCGTTGTGTAATATATATGTATCTGGAAATAGGTGATTATAACTGTTCCGATGTTTACCAAGGAATAGTATTCTGATGATATGCAATATACAGTTCCTATTTTCAAGTATTATTAATATCATATTATAATTTATTCCGCTGCCATTGTGAGATTTTGTGTATTATTTTTGTCTCCTTCTATCTTATTTTTTTAACCCCAATGATCCGATATTTTCGGTACTTGAATAGTTGGCATGTTATATAGTGATCGTAATTATGTCGATTTTAGGGTTGAAAATCTCTCGGTTTGCTACAGTGGTATCAGAGCTTAGGTTGAGCGAATACCTATGCTTTGGAGGCATTTACTCATTACAGATAAGTTTAGTAGTACCCTAAAATGAGTTTGAGTGTGTATAGATTAGCGCGTATTTATTAGTGATATAAAAAGGTTTTATATTGTGTTGGTTTGTCTGTTGAGTGGTTTATAAACTCTGGTCGAATCATGGGATGCCATAAGATCGATAAGAGTTTCAAAAAACTTAAACAGGGAAATTGACATAATATTGTTTTAAAGTGGGTACATGAAATAATTTTACTCAAAAATCATATTTTTTATATAAATGGAATAATTTTATGAAGATATTATAGCATATGGATATGTTGGTTGTTATTATTATAATCAAATGAAATAAATAAAAAAATAGCAAGATTATGTATAAGATAAAATTTGTATAAGGGTGATATATACAAATAAGCTAAATAAAATTATTTTCGACCAAAAAAATGGAATTTAAATTCCGGAAAATTGGAAAATATTTTTCTAAAGTATTGTGAAAAATGATATAAAAGGTTTTTTGAAAGGGTTTGAATAAACATTGTTTTAAATGGATTTTGAAAGGGATAAAGCACTAAACTCACTTCAATCACGTGAAATTAATTTTGATAATGACTGAAGCGTTATCAGTGTGACGGCCTGAAATTTCGCTCGATCTGAATCAGTCGTTAAACCGATCTAGACCGTTCGAAACCCCCGATCGTTTGAGAACAGGACAAATCAGAACGCGGACAGAAGAACATTTCATTGTTGTTACAACAATTCCATCAGATACAAGAATATACAGAGTATAAATGAATACATTACATTCGATAAATATCAGAGATTACAATAAATTACTTAGCAGCGGAAAAATAATACAAAGCACAACTGAAGGTGATATACGGATATAGAGCTTTATGGATATCATTCCAGCTGTAAACCAGGATCCTGTGAATATAAATCTGCAAAACCAAAACTACTAGCTGCCCGTGCGGAAAATAGGGGCACCCAGAGTTTAGGTTAAAACAATAAACTCCAGGTCAGTCATGTGACTGGTGTGAGAACTAAAACAGTTATTAATATTGGTTTTAAAAGAGAGTAATTCAAGGGACCACGCCGTATAACACGGAACGGGTTTCCTCCCAAGAATACCAGTGCATAGAATAAACAGCGCAATGCTTTTTCGAAAAATGAAGCTATTATAAGACCCAGGTCCCATCACACAATGCAACGCAAGCCGGAGGATAGGGTTTTACCTTATAACAGCCAAACATGCTTGATACATTTAAAACAAATCATTTGATACTATAATAAGTGTATAGTGTCAAAACATTTCAATCATAAATATAAATCATAGACGGCATGAGTGCCCCCATCCCACTATGTCGCCATACTAGGCTCTACAAATAAAGCCGAAATACACGTATTGGAAATTGGATTTCCGTCATGAGTCGAGGCAAGGGGCAAGATCCTCTCCGCGCTCGAAACACTCTAGCAAATGCCTCAGGGCTACGCACTCGGGGCAACCCTGGATGCGGCTGGGCCGGTCCTCACTTACGTTAGAGGATTGGTTATTCCTGAACACACGTTTCCCGGTCCTTACAGACCTATAATCGAGGCGCCTCATTCCAACAACCACAAAGGTGAAAAGTATATAAATGTCAGGGCTGGTAAGTCACTGACACCACCATAGCTAGAAAGAAACGTCGTGCTCTCCCAGCGGTCCGTATCCCGTTTTTAACTCATACCGAGGTGTGAGGCTCGCGAATTCACGCTATACACAAAGCTACGCCACAAAGGCCGTGCTTTGATCATCAACCACAAGACTTTGCTTTTCAACAGAAGCCTTGATCATTGCATCTTAGCATGCCACACAGGCAATTCATGCCATGCGATTGATGTCCATCGATATACAACCTCTGAGCTCGTACGTCTCAGAGAAGGGCGTTAAGCAAAAGAATAAATTCTCCGCCGCCAAACAGATGTATATTTAATAGAAATCAATCAACACAGAATAAAATCCAATGTCAGACACACAATCCATTTACAAGTCCGTTCTGGGTCTGAACGAAACCGAAGGCACTTTCCTCGCATATCCATCCATCTCCAAGTACGTCTGGACGACCACCAACTATTTCCATCCTCTTGGGTGTACTGCCCAATCAGGATCGTCAGCAGTTATCCAAACGATGTGAAAACTTCCGGTCTTCGACCACCGTCTTCATCTTCGACATATCGTCGAATCGGTTATTCAGAATGGGTATAAACCCGGCCTTTCCGAACAACCCGCGTATATTAAAACGAATGTTACACAAACACAACATACGCCTCATTCCAATTCTGAATATTCTGTTATTTAAATATTCGCATTTTTTGGGAAAGGTTCCCATTAATTTTATCCAAGATAAATTCTTTAGAATTTATCCTTTAATCATCCTTTTGATGTCGTTTCAAACCAAATTATGGTTTCCTGAACTAGTCGAGATTAGCGAACCGTAACGAAGTAATTATTTATTTTATTTCCCAATCCCAACCTGTTCATCCCATGAAGCAAAACTGGCAATACTCCATATTTAGCACCATAGTGTTATCGGTAAAATTAATTACCATTTCACGTTCAAACCTAATTAAAGATTTAACTATCGCTTTGGAGCAAAACTGGTGATACTCCATTCTCGCTCGTTTTCTAAATTTGATAATTTAGATTGTAAATTCACATTTCAATCTAATTGCAGATTCGTTAAAACTCCTTTTATTGGGTTAAAGAACTAGGTCTTATTTAAAACACAGTTCACGACAAACCCAAATCACATTCTATTTATCATCGGGTTAAAGAACTAGTGTTGTTTAAAACACAGTTCACGATAAACCCACAAATCAATTCTAGTTCAATTCAAATCAAATATATTAGGAATTCCGATTATTTAAAACCCCTTTTTAAATCTAATTTATTTATTTAAAAATAAAAACCCGGGTTTTAAATTGAGTTTAAACTAGTTCATTTCGATAAAAATCTATTTTTATCTTTTCAAATATGGAGTTTTTCACCCCAATTTTTCTCAAATCATTTCTTATGATTTTACACAAATTATTGATATTTTTAATAATTTTATCAAGGCCCGTACAGTCGATTTCCAACAATGGCCATCGATACTGCACTTACAGCGACCTTTTTCAAATTTGATTTGGACGTAACTCCAAATCCAACCGTTAGATTTCAAATTTCAAATATTCGTTAGAAAACTCTTTTCCATACGAACCCAACGGTTCTGGTTTTAGGAGAATCCGACGGTCGGATCTCCCGTAATGTCCGTTTGAAATAAATGGTCGAAATTCATGAACTGTCGCGGCGCGGCGCGTTCTATTCAGGCCATTATATAATATATATATAATATATATTTCGCCGACTTCTATTTTAAAACGAATTATATAAATAGTTTAAATTCGTTTCAAAAACAATTTCAACTTCCATTTCATTTCAAATCAAAATTGAATTCTTCTTTATAAATTCGATTTAAAATTCATTTCTATTCAATTCAAATTTCAATTCAATTTGAATTCATTTCAACTCGTTTTAAATTAAATTCGAATTCGTTTTCAATTCGATTCAATTCAAAGTGGTTTTCTATTCGATTCAATTCAAATTGGTTTTCTATTCGATTCAATTCAAATTGGTTTTATGTTCGATTCAATTCAAATTGGTTTTCTATTCGATTCAATTCAAATTGGTTTTCTATTCGATTCAATTCAAATTGGTTTTCTATTCGATTCATTTCGAAATCGTTTTATATTCAATTCATCTCGAAATCGTTTTTATTCAATTCATTTCGAATTCATTATCTATTCAATTCAATTCAAATTCCATTTCAAAATATTCGATTTCGAAATCACTTTTCAATATTCATTTTAAAATGAATAAATCAATATAAATATCGTTCGCGTCAAAATGGCGTCAATCTAATCAACACGGCTTCATATATTTCTATTTTCAAATGTTCTATTTCAAATATTTCTATTTCCAAATATTCTATTTCAAATATTTCTATTTTCAACAAATGAGTATTTATTTTGTCAACACACGACTAATCTCAACGAATGAGTACTATCCACGTGTGACTATTTTTGTTAAATTATTTCGTTCAACACATGACTAGTCTCAACGGATGAGTACAGTCAACACCTGAACCTTTATTTTATAGTGATAAAGATATAAATATTATTGTTAAAATATTTCGTTCAACACATGACTAATCTCACGAATGAGTACAGTCAACACATGAACCTTTACTTTATAATATTCTTTATCTTCTAAATTGGAATGAGGCCCAATCAATTACCATATAGCGTTAACTATATGGATTTCCATACAACACATGTATACTATAGCATTGAAAAATAATCAACCATCAACCAAAGTGCACTACACTGTATAAGCATCAAATATAGATATCTAAGGCTTATAACAGCCTGTCAATCTATCGATCGACATATTTAATCAATCAGGATGAGTGAACTTCAAATTTCTTCCCAACACCCGTGTGGGGTTTCAAACAATCAAACACAGATTTAGTTGTGCAGTTGGGCGATGTGTAAAATTTATCGTCCCAATCAATGTCAGTCAAATCAGTGTATATAAACAAATCGGCCGATTTGTTTATAAATATTTATTTATTCACATTCACTATATTCATATTCACGTTAAAAATTATATTTTTAACGATAAAACATTTTATTCAACCTATGAAAATATTCTATTCAGTTCATTTATTAAATAAAATGATATCTTTATTTTTCTAACTTATTTTAGAAAATTTCGGCGGCATAACGGCGCGATACTAGAAACGGGATGAGGCCTAGCCTTATCCCCGGTCTAGTGAAGGCCCACGCCATTCACACATCAATCAAAATCACCAAACAACCACAATCAAATCAAATCATCTAACTAATCTATGCAACCAAACAAACAAGTCCATGGTCTGTGGACGATTGTGTCGGGTGCTACTAAGCACCGTCTGCATCCTAGTATATATATATAAATAGAAAAAGAAATTGAAAGGTGAGAAATTCTCACCGAAAGCTATCCTAACTCCACGACTCTTCTTTGATAGAAATCTTCTTCGTTATCGTATCTTTGTCATCTTCGTTGTCCGTATTCACTACATATATAAAAATCACACATTTTTATTTGCTGATGTCTTTAAAATAAAAATCATATTTTTATAATCGCTTCCTACATTTAAAAATCGAATTTTTCACTTCGCTATTCAATATTTAAAAATTGAATTTTTATTATGCTATTCAATATATAAAAATCGGATTTTTATTATGCTGTTCAATATATAAAAATCGAATTTTTACTTCGACGCTATATGGATAAAAATTCTATTTTATCACGCTATTCTCTATATAAAGTTTCCGCCTTTTTCAAAAATAGATCTTTCACCTCTTCTACAATAAAGATTTCGCCTTTTCTAAAATAAAGATTTCGCCTTTATAAAAACATAGACTTCGCCTTTTCAAATTTAAAGATTTCATCTTTTCAAATTTAAAGATTTCGCCTTTATAAAAATCTCGTCTTTACATTATAAAAAATCTCATCTTTACATTATAAAGATTCCTCCTTTTCAAATATAAAGATTATATTTTTAATATTCCTATCATGTAAAAATTATATTTTTAATTCTCTACCTAACCAAAAATCATATTTTTACATCTTCTATATAGTAAAGATTATATTTTTAATACTTTAAAAATATAAAAATCATATTTTTATTACTTTAAAAATATAAAAATCATATTTTTTTATAACACAACTAATTTAAATAACTTTAAAATCAGATCTTAATCTATGATTATAATAAACCGAAAATAAAATAACTGTAAATAAATAAATAAATAATACATACCTTAATTTCGGATTTTTTTTTGGAAAGGGGGGAGGTGATGGTTCGTCAGAGGGTCGGTGGAGGTGCGGAAACAAGAGGAGGAAGGAAGAAGAGAGGGGCGGTGCGTCGGAAGGGGGGGTTTGCTTGCGTCGGCAGCGGTCATCGGGGGGCGCGTTGGTGCAGTCGCAGGTGGTGGGGGAGGGGGTTCGGGCGTCACAGTCGAGGAAGAGAAGGGGAGGAGGAGAAAGAAGAAGGGAGGACGGCGCAGGGGGGGCTGCGCCACCTCTGGCGGCGGCGGTGGTGGGCGGCAAGGGTTTCCCCCCTTTCCGTCGATCGCTTTTTTTTTTCCGTTTTGAATCTATCTGAAAGGGGGGGGGGGGCAGAATGAATTAATGGGAAGGGAGAGAGAAAGTTTATTATATTTTTTTTTTAATTTGGCAAAAAGTTGACTTCCACATACGACCTCGAAACGAGGCCCACCGCCTATCGTCCATAGCGTTTCACCCCCATTCCGAACACAATGGGATATGTATCGTAGGCTGATTCGGTTGTTACAATCAGTTTCCGTTGAATTTACATTTAAATCATTATATTGAATTTTAAACTTACATTTCAAATTACCGGGGTCGCATATGAACTTTAAAAATTCCAGAAAAATATTTTCTAGCTTCGTATTGACGATACGGTCCTAACAAAACTAGTTTCGTCGAATTCTGAGACCGTTGGAAAAATGGCCATTTTCCAGTCGATTAAAATCGACTGAAACTGGTCAAACGCGTTTTCCTTTGCCACACTCACATATTGATTCGAAAAATTATGAAATTTGAAAGCTAGCAATAATTTGACATCACGGACCCAACAAAACTGGTTTCGTCGAAATCCGAGGTCGTTTGCAAAATTTCCATTTTTAAGGGCCTGAATTCCATAGCGACTATTCAGAATTTTCAACTGGACATATCTTTTGATTCCCACTATGAAATTTTGATTTTTCGGATTCGTTGGAAAGATATCATCAATTAGATCCTATTGTTTTTGGTTTCACTAAAATCCGGATTGTTTTGCACCCGGTACATTCAATTGAAGTTTGAAATCGAATTATCGAACTACCGCGCCATTTTCAATTCTATTTATAATTATATATAATTATTTATATTCTAACGACGGCGTATATAATATATACGTTCTAATTATATTCAAGATAAATTTTTCGTCGATATTATTTAAAATAATTCATTTTAAATATTCAAAATTCGCTAAAATTGCCAAAATAAAATTTTTAAACTGGCTCAGATTTTCGGGTTATTACAATCTCCCCCACTTAAAACTTTTCGTCCCCGAAAAGGAACAAAGTCGAAAGTGGTTTAATTAATCAACTCTACGTTCGATCCGGCTTCCATTCTCCAACTTTTCAGTTTCTGAGAATTTTCAAATTTTCAAAAATTTGGCTAACACCCTAAATTTTCGAAAAATTTCGCCATAACCTCCCCTGCACCGGGAGCCACGGGGAAATCCCGAAATTGCCATATAGGCCTTCTGATCTCAAAAAGAAAAAGAAAAAGCCAAGCGGCTAGCCAATAGGCTCATAAAATCATCATCACCCAAACAAAACAGTAAATTATAATAAACATGTACCTATTTGTCGGGCAAACAAATTTTATTCTTCGGCTCTAGCCTCCTTGCTATGACCTGTTCAATGTAAGTATATGTATATGCAAGCAAATGCGACCAATTTTCAATACAATTCAATATTTGGTTTAATTAGGCATAATGGTTCAAAATTATCAAACAAATAAACAAACAACACAAACATCAATCAATTAGCGCATTAGAGTTTCAAATTCATAATATTTGATACATATACAGAAAATCATGTTTTTGATGCCAAATCACAACAAAGTGTTCTAGCTATATTAGTTTTGGTTCTCACACCAGTCTAATGGAAATATATAGAAATCACACCTTCGAAACACGAACATAAGTTCGGATGATGATCGATCAATCATCAGAACCTTCTCCGGGTGTCTAGAATGTGATTCTATATCTATCCAGTATATTAAAACTTCGAATATACGTTCATGACGCGTATATGCAAAATCTTTATATACTCGATTGTCCATATTCAAAATAAATAAATAATCAAATACGTTTAAAACGATTTAAATTTCAAAACAAAATTGTTTTCATTTGAAAAATATACTCTTCACACTAGTTCTAGGATACTACTGATCCCATCTCTTACGAGTCATTCTAATTGGATATTACTAATCCATTATCTGATGAATTCTTTCGTATGGTTCTAATGTGTCTTGTTCTCGAGCTCTGTAAACCAAAGCTCTGATACCAAATGTGACGGCCTGAAATTTCGCTCGATCTGAATCAGTCGTTAAACCGATCTAGACCGTTCGAAACCCCCGATCGTTCGAGAACAGGACAAATCAGAACGCAGACAGAAGAACATTTCATTGTTATTACAACAATTCCATCAGATGCAAGAATATACAGAGTATAAATGAATACATTACATTCGATAAATATCAGAGATTACAATAAATTACTTAGCAGCGGAAAAATAATACAAAGCACAACTGAAGGTGATATACAGATACAGAGCTTTCCGGATATCATTCCAGCTGTAAACCAGGATCCTGTGAATATAAATCCACAAAACCAAAACTACTAGCTGCCCGTGCGGAAAATAGGGGTACCCAGAGTTTAGGTTAAAACAATAAACTCCAGGTCAGTCATGTGACTGGTGTGAGAACTAAAACAGTTATTAATATTGGTTTTAAAAGAGAGTAATTCAAGGGACCACACCGTATAACACGGAACGGGTTTCCTCCTAAGAATACCAGTGCATAGAATAAACAGCGCAATGCTTTTTCGAAAAATGAAGCTATTATAAGACCCAGGTCCCATCACACAATGCAACGCAAGCCGGAGGATAGGGTTTTACCTTATAACAGCCAAACATGCTTGATACGTTTAAAAAAAATCATTTGATACTATAATAAGTGTATAGTGTCAAAACATTTCAATCATAAATATAAATCATAGACGGCATGAGTGCCCCATCCCACTATGTCGCCATACTAGGCTCTACAAATAAAGCCGAAATACACGTATTGGAAATTGGATTTCCGTCATGAGTCGAGGCAAGGGGCAAGATCCTCTCCGCGCTCGAGACACTCTAGCAAATGCCTCAGGGCTACGCACTCTGGGTAACCCTGGATGCGGCTGGGCCAGTCCTCACTTACGTTAGAGGATTGGTTATTCCTGAACACACGTTTCCCGGTCCTTACAGACCTATAATCGAGGCGCCTCATTCCAACAACCACAAAGGTGAAAAGTATATAAATGTCAGGGCTGGTAAGTCACTGACACCACCATAGCTAGAAAGAAACGTCGTGCTCTCCCAGCGGTCCGTATCCCATTTTTAACTCATACCGAGGTGTGAGGCTCGCGAATTCACACTATACACAAAGCTACGCCACCAAGGCCGTGCTTTGATCATCAACCACAAGACTTTTCTTTTCAACAGAAGCCTTGATCATTGCATCTTAGCATGCCACACAGGCAATTCATGCCATGCGATTGATGTCCATCGATATACAACCTCTGAGCTCGTACGTCTCAGAGAAGGGCGTTAAGCAAAAGAATAAATTCTCCACCGCCAAACAGATGTATATTTAATAGAAATCAATCAACACAGAATAAAATCCAATGTCAGACACACAATCCATTTACAAGTCCGTTCTGGGTCTGAACGAAACCGGAGGCACTTTCCTCGCATATCCATCCATCTCCAAGTACGTCTGGACGACCACCAACTATTTCCATCCTCTTGGGTGTACTGCCCAATCAGGATCGTCAGAAGTTATCCAAACGATGTGAAAACTTCCGGTCTTCGACCACCGTCTTCATCTTCGACATATCGTCGAATCGGTTATTCAGAATGGGTATAAACCCGGCCTTTCCGAACAACCCGCGCATATTAAAACGAATGTTACACAAACACAACATACGCCTCATTCCAATTCTGAATATTCTGTTATTTAAATATTCGCATCTTTTGGGAAAGGTTCCCGTTAATTTTATCCTAGATAAATTCTTTAGAATTTATCCTTTAATCATCCTTTTGATGTCGTTTCAAACCAAATTATGGTTTCCTGAACTAGTCGAGATTAGCGAACCGTAACGAAGTAATTATTTATTTTATTTCCCAATCCCAACCTGTTCATCCCATGAAGCAAAACTGGCAATACTCCATATTTAGCACCACAGTGTTATCGGTAAAATTAATTACCATTTCACGTTCAAACCTAATTAAAGATTTAACTATCGCTTTGGAGCAAAACTGGTGATACTCCATTCTCGCTCGTTTTCTAAATTTGATAATTTAGATTGTAAATTCACATTTCAATCTAATTGCAGATTCGTTAAAACTCCTTTTATTGGGTTAAAGAACTAGGTCTTATTTAAAACACAGTTCACGACAAACCCAAATCACATTCTATTTATCATCGGGTTAAAGAACTAGTGTTGTTTAAAACACAGTTCACGATAAACCCACAAATCAATTCTAGTTCAATTCAAATATATTAGGAATTCCGATTATTTAAAACCCCTTTTTAAATCTAATTTATTTATTTAAAAATAAAAACCCGGGTTTTAAATTGAGTTTAAACTAGTTCATTTCTATAAAAATCTATTTTTATCTTTTCAAATATGGAGTTTTTCACCCCAATTTTTCTCAAATCATTTCTTATGATTTTACACAAATTATTGATATTTTTAATAATTTTATCAAGGCCCGTACAGTCGATTTCCAACAATGGCCATCGATACTGCACTTACAGCGACCTTTTTCAAATTTGATTTGGACGTAACTCCAAATCCAACCGTTAGATTTCAAATTTCAAATATTCGTTAGAAAGCTCTTTTCCATACGAACCCAACGGTTCTGGTTTTAGGAGAATCCGACGGTCGGATCTCCCGTAATGTCCGTTTGAAATAAATGGTCGAAATTCATGAACTGCCGCGGCGCGGCGCATTCTATTCAGGCCATTATATAATATATATTTCGCCGACTTCTATTTTAAAACGAATTATATAAATAGTTTAAATTCGTTTCAAAAACAATTTCAACTTCCATTTCATTTCAAATCAAAATTGAATTCTTCTTTATAAATTCGTTTTAAAATTCATTTCTATTCAATTCAAATTTCAATTCAATTTGAATTCATTTCAACTCGTTTTAAATTAAATTCGAATTCGTTTTCAATTCGATTCAATTCAAAGTGGTTTTCTATTCGATTCAATTCAAATTGGTTTTCTATTCGATTCAATTCAAATTGGTTTTCTGTTCGATTCAATTCAAATTGGTTTTCTATTCGATTCAATTCAAATTGGTTTTCTATTCGATTCAATTCAAATTGGTTTTCTATTCGATTCAATTCAAATTGGTTTTCTATTCGATTCATTTCGAAATCGTTTTATATTCAATTCATTTCGAAATCGTTTTTATTCAATTCATTTCGAATTCATTATCTATTCAATTCAATTCAAATTCCATTTCAAAATATTCGATTTCGAAATCACTTTTCAATATTCATTTTAAAATGAATAAATCAATATAAATATCGTTCGCGTCAAAATGGCGTCAATCTAATCAACACGGCTTCATATATTTCTATTTTCAAATGTTCTATTTCAAATATTTCTATTTCCAAATATTCTATTTCAAATATTTCTATTTTCAACAAATGAGTATTTATTTTGTCAACACAAGACTAATCTCAACGAATGAGTACTGTCCACGTGTGACTATTTTTGTTAAATTATTTCGTTCAACACATGACTAATCTCAACGGATGAGTACAGTCAACACATGAACCTTTATTTTATAGTGATAAAGATATAAATATTATTGTTAAAATATTTCGTTCAACACATGACTAATCTCACGAATGAGTACAGTCAACACATGAACCTTTACTTTATAATATTCTTTATCTTCTAAATTGGAATGAGGCCCAATCAATTACCATATAGCGTTAACTATATGGATTTCCATACAACACATGTATACTATAGCATTGAAAAATAATCAACCATCAACCAAAGTGCACTACACTGTATAAGCATCAAATATAGATATATAACGCTTATAACAGCCTGTCAATCTATCGATCGACATATTTAATCAGTCAGGATGAGTGAACTTCAAATTTCATCCCAACACCCGTGTGGGGTTTCAAACAATCAAACACAGATTTAGTTGTGCAGTTGGGCGATGTGTAAAATTTATCGTCTCAATCAATGTCAATCAAATCAGTGTATATAAACAAATCGGCCGATTTGTTTATAAATATTTATTTATTCACATTCACTATATTCATATTCACGTTGAAAATTATATTTTTAACGATAAAACATTTTATTCAACCTATGAAAATATTCTATTCAGTTCATTTATTAAATAAAATGATATCTTTATTTTTCTAACTTATTTTAGAAAATTTCGGCGGCATAACGGCGCGATACTAGAAACGGGACGAGGCCTAGCCTTATCCCCGGTCTAGTGAAGGCCCACGCCATTCACACATCAATCAAAATCACCAAACAACCACATTCAAATCAAATCATCTAACTAATCTATGCAACCAAACAAACAAGTCCATGGTCTGTGGACGATTGTGTCGGGTGCTACTAAGCACCGTCTGCATCCTAGTATATATATATATAACTAGAAAAAGAAATTGAAAGGTGAGAAATTCTCACCGAAAGCTATCCTAACTTCACGGCTCTTCTTTGATAGAAATCTTCTTCGTTATCGTATCTTTGTCATCTTCGTTGTCCGTATTCACTACATATATAAAAATCACACATTTTTATTTGCTGATGTCTTTAAAATAAAAATCATATTTTAATAATCGCTTCCTACATTTAAAAATCGAATTTTTCACTTCGCTATTCAATATATAAAAATCGAATTTTTATTATGCTATTCAATATATAAAAATCGAATTTTTACGAATTTTTACTTCGACGCTATATGGATAAAAATTCTATTTTATCACGCTATTCTCTATATAAAGTTTCCGCCTTTTTTAAAAATAGATCTTTCACCTCTTCTACAATAAAGATTTCGCCTTTTCTAAAATAAAGATTTCGCCTTTATAAAAACATAGACTTCGCCTTTTCAAATTTAAAGATTTCATCTTTTCAAATTTAAAGATTTCGCCTTTATAAAAATCTCGTCTTTACATTATAAAAAATCTCATCTTTACATTATAAAGATTCCTCCTTTCAAATATAAAGATTATATTTTTAATATTCCTATCATGTAAAAATTATATTTTTAACTCTCTACCTAACCAAAAATCATATTTTTACATCTTCTATATAGTAAAGATTATATTTTTAATACTTTAAAAATATAAAAATCATACTTTTTTTATAACACAACTAATTTAAATAACTTTAAAATCAGATCTTAATCTATGATTATAATAAACCGAAAATAAAATAACTGTAAATAAATAAATAAATAATACATACCTTAATTTCGGATTTTTTTTTGGAAAGGGGGGAGGTGATGGTTCGTCAGAGGGTCGGTGGAGGTGCGGAAACAGGAGGAGGAAGGAAGAAGAGAGGGGCGATGCGTCGGAAGGGGGGGGTTTGCTTGCGTCGGCAGTGGTCATCGGGGGGCGCGTTGGTGCAGTCGCAGGTGGTGGGGGAGGGGGTTCGGGCGTCGCAGTCGAGGAAGAGAAGGGGAGGAGGAGAAAGAAGAAGGGAGGACAGCGCAGGAGGGGCTGCACCACCTCTGGCGGCGGCGGTGGGCGGCAAGGGTTTCCCCCCTTTCCGTCGATCGCTTTTCTTTTCTTTTTTCATTTTTTCTTTTTTTTCGTTTTGAATCTATCTGAAAGGGGGGGCCAGAATGAATTAAGGGGAAGGGAGAGAGAAAGTTTATTATTTTTTTTTTTTTAATTTGGCAAAAAGTTGACTTCCACATACGACCTCGAAACGAGGCCCACCTCCTGTCGTCCATAGCGTTTCACCCTCATTCCGAACACAATGGGATATGTATCGTAGGCTGATTCGGTTGTTACAAGCAGTTTCCGTTGAATTTACATTTAAATCACCATATTGAATTTTAAACGTACATTTCAAATTACCGGGGTCGCATACGAACTTTAAAAATTCCAGAAAATATTTTCTAGCTTCGTATTGACGATACGGTCCTAACAAAATTAGTTTCGTCGAATTCTGAGACCGTTGGAAAAATGGCCATTTTCCTGTCGATTAAAATCGACTAAAACTGGTCAAACACGTTTTCCTTTGCCACGCTCACATATTGATTCGAAAAATTATGAAATTTGAAAGCTAGCAATAATTTGACATCACGGACCCAACAAAACTGGTTTCGTCGAAATCCGAGGTCGTTTGCAAAATTTCCATTTTTAAGGGCCTGAATTCCATAGCGACTATTCAGAATTTTCAACTGGACATATCTTTTGATTCCCGCTATGAAATTTTGATTTTTCGGATTCGTTGGAAAGATATCATCAATTAGATCCTATTGTTTTTGGTTTCACTAAAATCCGGATTGTTTTGCACCCGGTACATTCAATTGAAGTTTGAAATCGAATTATCGAACTACCGCGCCATTTTCAATTCTATTTATAATTATATATAATTATTTATATTCTAACGACGGCGTATATAATATATACGTTCTAATTATATTCAAGATAAATTTTTCATCGATATTATTTAAAATAATTCATTTTAAATATTCAAAATTCGCTAAAATTGCCAAAATAAAAATTTTAAACTGGCTCGGATTTTCGGGTTATTACAATTAGTGTTTGTTTTCAAGTGTCTAAGTGATGGATTGCTACCATAGTAAATGCACTAATGGAAATTTGTTTGAGGAAAACAAGTTTTATATATTCTACTATTTTGAATTTGCAAATGGTAATAAATATATGCATATATTTATATTACTTAAAAAAAATGAAATAAATACTGGGAATTTGAGTTCTTGAATTTAAAATTTAACTTATGAAAGTTAAATGACTTAAAGTGATAAACATGAGTCAAATGAAATTCAATATAGAAAAATTGAGTTGTAAATTTTTTTATAACTTGGTTAAGAATTTTCGGATGGAATCAACTCCAATATCGAATGTATATTAAGATGGAAAATAAGTTGTGTAAATTATAAATTAGTAAATGAAATGAGAATCCTAATATGGGATTAAAATTTAACTTAGTTATATGAATTAAACTTGTAAAAAGGAAAGTATATGAATTTGAATTTTACTTGAGCTAAGTTAAATTAAATTGGTTATGAAATGATATTTTAAAAAAAACTGTAGATAAAGTTGGAATTTTAAAGTGATCGCGTAACACTAAGTTGTCAAATAAAGAATGAAATTTGAACTTAAGTGGAATATTTGTTGATTTTGGACAATCAAAGTTTTCAACACTACAACAAAAACACCATATTTCAACTTTAATTTTACAACGGTGGTAAAAACACGGTTGTAATAAATATTTTTTACAACTTTTTTCCAGAAAAGTTGTAATAAACTTGTTTTTAACAACTGTGTTATTTTGATAGTTGTAATAAAAACCTATCACATCTTTTAATTTTTGAATGTTGTAATATATGACTACATTACAATAAAAATACTATATTAATAATTAATAAAAATTCGATAATTAATAAAATTATTAATACTCAATAACTATTGTTTAATAATAATAATAAATAGTTTGTTTGAAAATATGTAATAGCTGATATTAATAATTTCTTTTCGCTATATAGTAGTTAATAAATAATAATTATTTATTATTATTAAAGGTTAATAAATAAAAATTAGTTTTTAGTAATGAATAATTAATATTAGTAATCAATAAATAAGAACTAAGAATCACTAATTAAGAAGTAAAAGTTAAATAGTTAAAAATTACTATTAAAATGTTTTAATAAAAATTTCAAGCAATTTGTATAATATTTTAATACATTTTTTCGTAAAATAAAGAAAAGAAAAATCATAAAATTAATAAATAGTTATTATATATTATTTAACTTACCATATTAAATAACTTTCGAGATAATAATTAGGTTATGAGATTAGTAGTCCACTTTCTTTCGTACTGAAAATTTTCCATGTATACCTTTAAAATAACATTTAATTAACTTATAATACATGTTCAAAACAACCAGATCAAAACTTAAAATTTTGCCGCCATATTGAAAATTTTGGCTCCACATCAGAAAAATTCCCTCTTACTCAAATTTTAAAATTCCCTCGATATCGTCGCTAATTATTTCAGTTTGTAGTTTCCAATTACACTGCTTCACTTTCCTCCTCGTCATATTCGCGAGCACTCTTCAGACCGTATCCTTTTTATCTACTTTTTCAAAACCAAAATATCCGATCTTGCTACAGATCAAAGCATAAAATCTCCTTTTACCCTCCTCTTAATAATCTCACTCCTCGCATCAAATCAAAATTTTCCAATTTGCATCTGCTCTTCAAGCCGAATTCACATATACTTTTCAAGCCAAATGCGCATCAGATCCAAATCGATAAACTCATCGTATTTTTCTGGGATGGCCGTAATCTGATCGAAAAAAGCTGGGGGTTTTGAGACTGCTGGATACAAACGGCAACGCTGGTTGGGGCGAGACTTGGGGCGAAGATCAGGGGTGAAGAGGTGTAATAACCCGAAAATCTGGGCCAGTTTAAATTTTTTTTATTTCGGCAATTTTAGTGAATTTTGAACATTTAAAATAGATTATTTTAAATAATATCAATGAGAAATTTATTTTGAATATAATTCGAACGTATATTTATACGCGTCGTCGTTAGAATATAAATAATTATAATAGGAATTGAAAATGGCGCGGTAGTTCGATAATTCGATTTCAAACTTCAATTGAATGTACCGGGTGCAAAACAATCCGGATTTTAGTGAAACCAAAAATAATGGAATCTAATTGAGAATATCTTTCCAACGAATCCGAAAAATCAAAATTTCATAGCGGGAATCAAAAGATATGTCCAGTTGGAAATTCTGAATAGTCGCTATGGAATTCAGGCCCTTAAAATGGACATTTTGCAAATGACCTCGGATTTCGACGAAACCACTTTTGTTGGATCCGCAGTGTCAGATTATTGCTAGATTCCAAATTTCATAATTTTTCGAATCAATATGTGAGCGTGGCAAAGGAAAACGCGTTTGACCAGTTTCAGTTGATTTTAATCGACTAGAAAATGGCCATTTTTCTAACGGTCTCAGAATTCGACGAAACTAGCTTTGTTAGAACCGTATCGTCAATACGAAGCTAGAAAATATTTTTCTGGAATTTTTCTAGTTAGTATGTGACCCCGGTAATTTGAAATGCGCGTTCAAATTCAATATATAGAGTTATATGTTGATTTTGACGGAAACTGATCGAAACAGTCGAATCAGCCTGCGATACATATCCCATTGTGTTCGGAATGGGGGTAAAACGCTATAGACGACAGGCGGTGGGTTCGATTTCGAGTTCGAAAATAAAAGTTGCTTTTTGTAATTAAATAATTAAATAAATAAAAAATAAAATATCTCTCTCTTCCTATACACTCAGCTTTCCCCTCGTTGACCTAATTAAAATCGAGATGAAAAAAAAAAATTGTCGAGCCCCCAGGCGATTCCACGCTCCTCCCCCACCGCCGCTCGGGATGGCGCCCCACCTTCAATCCCCCGCCTCCCCTTCTTCTCCTCCTCCTCCGGCCTGCCCTCCTTTGCTCGAACGCGCCCTCTCTCCTCTTGAATCCAACGCCGTGACCCCCTTATCTCGAGTGATGCGCGAGCACCTGACCCCCCCCCCTCACGCGCGCAGGCTCCAGCCTACGCCTCCTCCAGCAGCCGCGCCGCCGACCTGCGGCAACGCCACCTCGAGCCCCTCCCTCCGTTCGAACAGCAAGCCCCCTTCTTTGCTGTGAGTTTCCTTTTAACTTATTTTATTTATTTCTCTTTTAAAAGTTAAATTTTTATGGTGATAAGGATTAGATTTTTCTAAGGGAAAAAAAATTGGATTTTTTTGCATATGGAAGTGGCGGCATAAAAATATGGTTTCTATTTTAAAGATATGATTTTTAATTTATAAAAGTTTTGATTTTTAGAAATGATAAAAGTTTTGATTTTTAGAAATGATAAAAGTTTAGATTTTTAAATGATAAAAGTTTAGATTTTTAATAGATAAAAGATTGAATTTTTATAATGTTAAAAGACGAGATTTCTTTTAATTAATAAAAAGATTAAAAATATAGTCTTTACTATATAGATGATGTCAAAATATGATTTTTATATTTTTAAAGTATTAAAAATATAATCTTGACTATGTAGATGATATAAAAATATGATTTTTATATTTTTAAAGTAATAAAAATATGATTTTTATATTTTTAAGGTATTAAAAATATAATCGTCATTTGGTAGAAAATGTGAAAATATGATTTTTGCTTATGTAGTGGCATTAAAAATATAATTTTTACATGATAGGAATAATAGAAATAACATCTTTTTATGTGTAGAAAAATAAAGGCGAAATCTTTATTTTTATAAAGGCGAAATCTTTATTTTTATAAAGGCGAAATCTTTATTTTTATAAAGGCGAAATCTTTATTTTTATAAAGGCGAAAGCTATATTTTTATAAAGACGAAGACTATATTTTTATAAGGATATGTTTAAAAGGGCGAGACCTTTATATAGAGAATAACGAAGTAAAAATGTGATTTTTATATATTGAATAACAAAGTAAAAATGTGATTTTTATATATTGAATAACGAAGTAAAAATGTGATTTTTATATATTGAACATCGAAATAAAAATATGATTTTTATATATTGAACTTCGAAATAAAAATATGATTTTTATATATGGAATAGCGAAGTAAAAATTCGATTTTTACATAGGTAGTGAAAGCGGACAACGAAGGTAACAAAAAGGCGAGAACGAAAAAGATTTCTATCAAAGGAGAGTCAAGATGACGAAGATGCGATAGCGATGGAGATTTCTATCAATGAAGTGCCGTGGAGCTAGGATAGCTATCTGTGAGAATTTCTCACCTTTCAATTTCTTTTCTAGTTATATATATATATATATATACTAGGATGCAGACGGTGTTTAGTAGCACCCGACACAATCGTCCACAGACCATGGACTTGTTTGTTTGGCTGTTTGGTTATTGATTGCGATATTGGTTTGAATGTGGTTTGTGGTGTGAAAAATCGAATCGATAAATTGGTTAGGATTAGACGTGCGCCGTTATAAGGCGAAGGAGTAAGGCTAGGTTAGACTCTTACTCCAAATTTTGTGGTTTGCATAACGAAAGTGATTTGATTGATATGGGTATGGCGGTGGCCATTATTAGACCGGGGACAAGGCTAGGCCTTATCCCGTTTCTAGCATAGCGCCGTTATGCTGCCGAAATTTTCTAAAATATGTTAGAAAAATAAAAATATCATTTTTATTGGAAATGAATAAAATAACATATTCATTTACAAATCAAAACGATTTGTTGATGTACACCCATTTGACTGATATGGATTGGGACGATAAATTTTACACATCACCCAACTGCACAAATAAAATATTTGTTTGATTGTTTGAAACCCCACACGGGTGTTGGGATGAAATTTGAAGTTCACTCATCCTGATTGATTAAATATGTCAATCGATTGATTGACAGGCTGTTATAAGCATTAGATATCTATATTTGATGCTTATACGGTGTAGTGCACTTTGGTTGATGGTTGATTATTTATCGTTGCTATTATATACATTTGTTGTATGGAATCCATATAATTAACTTTATATGGTTATTGATTGGGCCTTATTCCAATTTGAAAAATAAAGAATATTATAAAATAAAGGTTCATGTGTTGACAGTACTCATCCATTGAGATTGGTCATGTGTTGAACGAAATATTTTGATAATAACAACTATTTTGAAAAAGAAATATTTGAAATAGAATATTTGAAAATAGAAATTTATGAAGCCGTGTTGATTAGATTGACGCCATTTTAACGTGAACGATATTTATATCGATTTTATTCATTTTAAAATGAATATTGAAAAGTGATTTCGAAATCGAATATTTTGAAATGAATTGAATTGAAAACGATTTCGAAATGAATTGAATTGAAAACGATTTCGAAATGAATTGAATTGAAAACGATTTCGAAATGAAATGAATTGAAAACGATTTCGAAATGGAATGAATTGAAAACGATTTCGAAATGGAATGAATTGAAAACGATTTCGAAATGAAATGAATTGAAAACGATTTCGAAATGAAATGAATTGAAAACGATTTCGAAATGAAATGAATTGAAAACGATTTCGAAATGAAATGAATTGAAAACGATTTCGAAATGGAATGAATTGAAAACGATTTCGAAATGAATTGAATTGAAAACGATTTCGAAATGAATTGAATTGAAAACGATTTCGAAATGAATTGAATTGAAAACGAATTCAAATTGAATTGAAAGTGAATTGAAATGAATTCAAATTGAATTAAAATTTGAATTGAATAGAAATGAATTTTAAAACGAATTTATAAAGAAGAATTCAATTTTGATTTGAATTGAAAAGAAAGTTGAAATTGCTTTTGAAACGATTTTAAAACGATTTATAAAATTCGTTTTAAATAGAAATCGACGAAATATATATTATATATATAATATAATGGCCTGAATAGAACGCGCCGCGCCGCGGCAGTTCGTGAATTTCGACCATTTATTTCAAACTGACATTGCGGGAGATCCGACCGTCAGATTCTCATAAAACCGGAACCGTTGGGTTCGTATCGAAAAGAGCTTTCCAATGAATATTAGAGATTTGAAATCTAACGGTTGGATTTGGAATTATGTCCAAATCAAATTTGAAAAAGGTCGCTGTAAGTGCAGTTCGATGGCCGTTGATGGAAATCGACTGTATGAGCCTTGATAAAATTATTAAAAATATCTATAATTTGTGTAAAATCATAAGAAATGATTTGAGAAAAATTGGGCTGAAGAATTCCACATTTGAAAGGATAAAAAAATAGATTTTTATCGAAATGAACTAGTTTTGAACTAGAATTAAAAATCAATTTATTTTTGAAATAAATTGAATTTGAAAGTGGTTTTAAAAATAATCAGGATTTCCAATACGTGAATTGGAATGGATTTGAGTCGAAATTATCTTCGGAATATTTCGATGTTGGATTTCGTGACTATACAGATATTGTTTTGGGAATTTGAAAGATATATTATGTATCGTTATTTCCAATACGATATTTGTTGGTTTCAGAATTTGATATTGAATATAAGCCGATATATTTTCTATTCAGAGCCTTGTATTTAATATCAAATGTGATTTGGTTTGTCGTAAATCGTGTTTTTGATGACATTGGTTCTTTAACCCAGTTAAAGGCAGGATATTGATTTTTGAAAAGATTAAAACTAAGTGGAGTTTTAATGAATCTTTAATTAGATTAAAATGTGAATTGATAATTTAAATTATCAAATCTGAAAGGTGATCGAGAATGGAGTACCACCAGTTTTACTCCACAGCGATAGGCAAATCTTTAATTAGATTTGAACGTGAGATGGTAAATAATTTTACCGATAACACCGTGGTGTTAGATATGGAGTATTACCAGTTTTTCTCCGTGGGATATATAGGTTGGGATGGGGAAATAAAATAAATAATTACTTCGGTGTGGTTCGTTAATCCCGACTAGTTTGAAATGATATCCAAAGGAAGATTATAGGATAAATTTGGAAGAATTTATCTTGGATAAAATTAATGGGAACCTTTCCCTAAGAATGTGATTTTGTGAATAAAAGAATATTCTGAATTGAAATGAGGCGTTTGTTGTGTTTGCGTAACATTCGTTTATTATATACGTGGGTTATTCAGAAAGGCCGGGTTTATACCCATTCTGAATAACCGATTCGACGAGATGTCGAAGATGAAGACGGTGGTTGAAGACCGGAAATCTTCACATCGTTTGGGTGATTACTGATGATCTTGATTGGGCTGTACACCCAGGATGAGGGAATCAGTTGGTGATCGTCCAGACGTACTTGGAGATGGATGGATATGCGAGGAAAGTGCCTCCGGTTTCGTTCAGACCCAGAACGAACTTGTAAATGGATTGTGTGTCTGACATTGGATTTTATTCTGTGTTGATTGATCTCTATTAAATATACATCTGTTTGGCGGCGGAGAATTTATTCTCTTGCTTAACGCCCTTCTCTGAGATGTACGAGCTCAGAGGTTGTATATCGATGGACATCAGTCGCATGGAGTGAATTGCCAGTGTGGCACGCGTAAGTGGCAATTGATCAAGGCTTCTGTTGAAAAGCAAAGTCTTGTGGTTGATGATCAAAGCACGGCCTGTGTGGCGTAGCTTTGTGTATAGCGTGAATTCGCGAGCCTCACTCCTCGGTATGAGTCAAAAACGGGATAGTGACTGCAGGGAGAGCACGACGTTTCTTTCTAGCTAAGGTGGTGTCAGTGACCTACCAGCCCTGACATTTATATACTTTTCACCTGTGTGGTTGTTGGAATGCGAGGCGCCTCGGATATAGGTCTGTAAGGACCGGGAAACGTGTGTTCAGGAATTGCCAATCCTCAAAAGTAAGAGAGGACCGGCCCTGAAGATCCAAGGATCATAGTGGGGTCCTGAGGCATTTGCTAGAGTGTCTCGAATCAGAGAGGAGCTTGCCCCTTGCCTCGGCTCATGACGGAAATCCAATTTCCAATACGTGATATTGCGGTTTTATTTGTAGAACCTAGTATGGCGACATAGTGGTATGGGTCATTAATGCCGCCTATGATTGATATTTATGATGTGAAATTGTTTTGACACTATACACTTATAGTAATATCAAAATAATGTGTTTTAAACATATCAAGCATGCTTTGGCTGTTATAAGGTAAAAACCCTATCCTCCGGCTTGCGTTGCATTGTGTGATGGGACCTGGGTCTTATAACAGCTTCATTTTTCTTTATTTAGCATTGCGCTGTTTGTTTTATGCACTGGTATTCTTGGGAGGAAACCCGTTCCGTGTTATACGGCGTGGTCCCTTGATTTACCGAACTTTAAAATAAAGATTAATAACTGTTTTAGTTCTCACACCAGTCCCATGACTGACCTGGAGTTTATTGTTTTAACCTAAACTCTGGGTGCCCCTATTTTCCGCACGGGCAGCTAGTAGTTTTGGTTTTGCAGATTTATATTCACAGGGTCCTGATTAACAGCTGGAACGATGCTCGGAAAGCTCTGTATCCGTGTATCACTTTCAGTTGTATTTTGTATTATTTTCCGCTGCTATGTAATTTATTGTAATCTCTGATATTTGTCGAATGTAATTTATTCATTTATACTCTGTATATTCTTGTAATCTGATGCATTGTTGTAATATACAATGAAATGTTCTTCCGTCTGCGTCCTTTTGTGTGTTGTTCTCAAAGTATTCGTGCTTGCCTTCACGGGGAAGTTACGGGTTCTTACAAGAGGTGCGAGTTTTGGGGCAGGTTGATCGACCTCCGATGGCCAGGTGATGGTGCGGCGGATGAAGCTTCAAAGTGAAGCGTGATTTTGTTTTCAATACTGAATGATGAATACAGTGGGAACAAGGAAAATAAAAATAGACGAGGTCACCAATTCAAAAAAATAAAATAAAATAGAAGGGGTCATCCCATATTCTTTGAAGCAACGATCAGCCTGTATGGTTTTAATATGAAGAGGCGTGGACATATGAAGAAGAGACTTGGCAGTCGGGTATTTGCGTGGTGAATTGTCAGCTTCAGTGACAAATGAAATAGGTGTGTTGTGTGATGCAACCAGGCATTGAAGTGGTTTTCTACAGTTGTGCTTGGTCGAGACCAGAGAAGAAGGATCACATTCCAGTGAAATTCGAGATTCCTATCTGCAATTCAGGTATGCAAGCTATTTCAATTTTCAACATGTTCGTTTAATTACCATGGTCTCTTATGGATCACTGAAGAACTTTTCCATAGGTTCGATACCTTAAAATAATCGAGAAGAGCGGATACCAAGCTCTCCCTTGGGTAAGGTACATAATGATGGCTGATGAATATGAATTAAGACTTATGACCTAGAGCGTTTATCATATTTTGTTTGAAGACTCTAGCAAATTGATTGCTCCAAAGACACACATATATAACAATTGAGATTGAGGTTGAAGATGAATGAGGATTCGATGTGGAGCAGGAATGGTGTTCAATCGACAAAACGGAGATTGGCATATGGTGGGAGCAAGCTAGAGCTATTTGTACTTGCTTTATGTACTTGAGCTATTTGTATGATTTACAAATTCAATGTATTATGTAAAAAAATGATGTGAGTTTGAAAAATCTAATATATTGTTTTGGTTCATGTTTTAAGTTTATTTGATATCTTCAGTTTTGTAGATAATATGTTCTGGAATGAATTCTTTTATTAGTAATATGTATATAATTTATGCATATATTATAGCTGTAAAATAATAGGCGTAATAAAATATATCACAACAGTTGTAAAAATTATAACAACGGTGGAAAAATGTTGTAAAATATACATACTACAACGGTGGAAAAAGGTGTAAAATATACATATTACTACCGTGGAAAAAGTTGTAGAATATACATATTACAACGGTGTCGCAACGGTGTAAAACCATTGTAAAAGACTTTAGTCTATTACAACTTCTTAATACACAACGGTTACGCCACCATTGTAAAAAGTCTATTACAACGGTTTTCCACCATTGTAATATGGTCATTTTGTTGTAGTGCAAGTTAAGATTTGAAAACTGGATTAGTTTTATTAAAACATAAGTAGATATAGGCTTAATTTATTAACTAAGCGAAAATTGGATGCGTAATTACAATTTAATTAAAACGAGTTCATCACGTCACGGTAGTTCAAAATTTTACGATTTGGACTTCAATTGAGTATATAGAATTCAATATAAGTCAGAATTCTTTGAAACGAGAATATTCCAGATCTATTGGTATATAGTTTTCTAATGGAAGAGAAAAATCGGGATTTCATTTAGTTGATTTTGAGTTATGTTAAAATCAAATTTCTAGAAAAATCGCGATATAGAAAGTTTATGAATTATAACAATTTACTTAATAAATAGAAGGATTTTGAGTGGAAAAATTATAATTCATTGAAAAGAAAGTGATTGAAATGGGAACGAACTTAAGTATATATATATATGCACACACACACACACACACACACACACACACACATATATATATATATAGTTAAAGTAGTTGGAAATAAGTTAAATAACTTGAGTTAATTATTTGAATGGAAACTTGGCCAAATAATTGGAATGATTCATAAATAAATGGCGCCAATTGAATTGCTAATGACTGACCTTAAGCAAGCAAAATTGTGTGAACCTTGCAAAAATAAATAAATTAATTTAGAATCCAATTATAATGAATACGAGTATATTGTGTGCATATATGATTGGACTGCAAACAATTTAGTTGTGAATCATTCAAATTGAATGAAATGACCTAGAAATAGAATATAATGAATAATGTAATAGTGGAAACTTATAATTGTTTGTGAATATACTTGTACAACATCAGTTGTTAGGAATTTACGTGTTTGCACCATTTAATGAATGAAATATGGCTAAAATTTCATATATTTGAGACCTACATGCTATAATTGAGTAAATACAGGTACATGGAGCTGTATGGCTTAGTTTTGCTTGCATAGATTGCTAAATATTAATAGAACACGCTTAATAATGCTTATATAATGTATGCTTACACAAAGATACAAAAAAAGATATAGAAACTATTATATATTGTGTTTTCTGAGTCCCTTCGTGTTGGGATACTCTGCCACAAATTTTCAAAAATTTAGGGAGCAAGAAAATTTTTCAAAATTTTATTAACGGAAAGTAAAGTCCAAATTGAGAATCAAAGTTAAGGATTTTGTGTTCGAAATAAATTAGTGTTTTGACTGGATCTAATTATTTATTTATGTTGGAACTTAATGTTCAAAAAGGTGGAATGGAAGATTTAGACTAAGTGGGTTTGTGGGAAATTAGAAGGTTTTTAGTATTTTCCTGCCCAAGAAATTCCGAGGATGAAATTATTTTAAGGTGGAAGGAATGTAACGACCTAGTTTTTTTTTTTTACATTTAACTTTGAACATTTTTTTTAGCAGTGCTAAGTCAGTTTTTACAGTGGCTGCTACCACTTCATTATAAAAAATAATGAAACAATCAGTACAGGAGTTAGTTACATCAACCAACCATAAATATACAAAAACAAAAACTTAGCAGCCAAACAAGCCACACAAAGTATCAAAATGATAAGAGCTTCCTTCTATACCCTGCTTAACAGCTGCATTTACTTCATTCCACACCTCCACTTCATGCTTGAGCTTCCCATTGAAAATGAGATCATTCTTGTTCTTCCAAATAGTGGTAATAAATCTTTTAAGCACGAGTAGCAGCTGCACACTACTATCACACTTCCACCTAGTAGCTTTATATATTGTACACCACTCAATGTAACTTGTCCTGGAGACGTCACTTCTACCAATCTTCAGTGTGACATCCCACATCTGTTAATGTCACTCTTTAACAGAATGCATTAAGTTTCATGAAGCATTATAGGTAAACAGAAATATCACAAGACATACATAAAATAGCTGCAGAAATTTAAAACTTTATTTTCCAACAGAAAACATCATGGTCAGAAATTCAGTTACAAAATCAGTCTGAACTACTGAAAACCAATTACATCAAATAAAACTATCCGCCTTGTACTAAAACCATCAGAGTACAGAAATAAAAAGCCATAGTCCCCATAAGTAACTATAAACAAGCAGACAAGAAGTCAAAGCAGTACATCGAAGAAAATCCAAATCCAAGCAGAAATAGAACAGAGAGTCTTTGATCAAGCCTGAGCTTCCCCACCCTGAGAACCTGAGGGTGGGGTGAAAGGAAGAGAGAGAAAAGGAAACAAAATGGGTTAGACATAAAGTTTGGTGAGTCCAGTTACTTTTAGCATATAAATAAGTAGAAGTATCATGACAGGCATGTAAACTAGATGAGAGATATCCGTATCAAATAACAGGTATGAACAGGATAAGCAGAATGAACTGAACAAATTATGCTTCTCAAATATTTTTCTCTACACCAATACTAGTATAACATATATGATCCCAACAGAAACATAATGGTAGACTTAGGTGTACTTCTAGCAATGGGTTTTAACCCAACAGTAATAATAGGTACCCAAACAGAAATAATGCGTGTTACCCCAACTAGAAACAACGGGCACCTAAATAGGCACGACTAGGTGTACCTTAATTACTACCCCGCAATCGATCATCTCCCTATCCCGTAAATACCCTGTGTCGGACCCATAGTAGGATGTATCACTTCCTAAAGTGGCAACCCCTAGAAGGACGGACCTATTTACTGTTGTTATAGCGACTTATTTTCCCAAGC